>ML288814.1:391-15658 GCA_005239495.1 Nicotiana undulata
AAAATCTCATCCAATTCAAGCCTATGATTTCCAAAAACTTCGGAAACGCGCATTTGATCAAAAACCCAACCAAATCATTTCCGAATGACCTGAAATTTTGCGGGCAAGTCCAAAATGACCTAACGAAGCTACAGCAACTCTCGGAATCCCATTCCGACCCTCGGATCAAAATCTCGCCTATCAACCGGAATTCGCCAAAATACTAACTTCGCCAATTCAAGCCTAATTCTACATCGGGCATCCTAAAAATATTCTGAACACACTCCTAAGTCCCAAATCACCTAACGAAGCTATCCGAACCATAAAATACGTATTCCGAGGTCGTTTACCAATAAGTCAACTCTTAGTTGACTTTTCCCATTTTAAGGTTGTTCTTAAGGACTAAGTGACTAAATTCTCATTTAACCATTTCGATTTCAAGCCTATCAACTCTAACACATTAATAATAGAATAACCAACATATAATAAGCCACTAACAACAGTTATAATGCAGGTTTTACGTAACGACAGACCGGGTCGTTACACTCTGCAATTCTGCAAGAGGCTATTTTCACGACTCGAAACCGAGACCTCCTAATTGCACAGCAGTAACTTTACCGATTACTCCAAAACGACCCTTCAACCAAATGATTTAAGAAAAGGAAAAAAAAAAGGTATTCACCAAGATTGCTTATAGGCATGGAAATTAGTAGGTAACAACAGCCAACATGTGGGGTCTGGTCAAACTTCAAAGTATGCAACTTTATTCACTTTTCATTCATGTTTGTGAAAGAGAAGTGAGAATATAATTTCTATATAATAGGTATCATCACAGTGCAAAAGAAAATCGTCCAACTACAACAAGAATAGAAGATAATTATGGGAAGTGAATTGGTGGAAATAAAAATGAGCCAATCACCACTAAAAATTGGTAGTGAAGAAGTGCAAAATACAATTTCTTTGACACCATCTCCAATTCTTGATTCAATACCAAAAACACCAAAAAGTCCATTTGGTGCAAGAATAATGACACCATTAGCTAGCCCTATGAAAAAAGCCTTAACATATATGGAAGAAATTAGTCATTTCACTAAGCTTGATCCTCAAGATGCTTGGCTTCCAATTACTGAGTCAAGAAATGGAAATGCATATTATGCTGCATTTCATACACTTAGTTCTGGAATTGGAGTTCAAGCTCTTGTTCTTCCTCTTGCTTTTGTTACACTTGGATGGTATGTGTAACAATCATCAATACTTGTTTTTCTTTTCTCATTATGTCGTTTGTTTCTTTCTACAAAAGAGACAACAAATATTAAAGGGTTTGTACCACAAGTCTTTCTTCAAAAAAAAAATTCGAAAAAAAAAATATACATCTATTTTTTTTTTTTTTTTTTGGGGGGGGGGGGGGGTGCTTAAGTGTGCAAAATATTTTTTTGAAAACATATTTATTAAAAATTGAATAATATTATTAGTAAATTAGATAGTATTTTGATGAAAAAGTTTTTTGATATTTAAAGAATGGTTATAATATTTAATTGTTGGTTACGTTAAAGCACTAATATGAAGTTAAGAGTTGTACCAGTATGTTTGGTCAAACTTCTAAAATCAGCTTATTTTGGCAAGTGCTTTTCTTAAAAGCACTTTTTAAAAAAGTATTTTTTGTGAGAAAAAGTTCGTGTTTGGCTAATTAATTTGAAAAACACTTTTGAATAGTGATTAGTGTTTGACCAAAGTTTTTGAATACTGCTTCTAAGTGTATTTTTCTCAAAGGTGCTTCTCAGAAAAGAATTTTGGAGAGAAGCTATTTTTTTCTGCTTCTTAAAAATCGATTCTGCTTCTCCTCAAAAGCACCTTTTTTCCTTCTAAAAGCTTGGTCAAACGCCTCAATTTTTTGCCGAAAGCAATCTTGGCAAAAAAGCACTTTTGGCCAACAATAAGCCGCTTTGGCCCAACTTTTTGTTGAGCCAAAAGTGCTTCTTCTTCTTTTTTTGCCAAGATTGAGGTGTTTGACCAAGCTTTTAGAAGGAAAAAAAGTGTTTTTGAAGAGAAGCAGAAGCAGATTTTGAGAACTAGAAAAATGTACTTTCTCTCCCAAATCAATTTTCTGAGAAGCACTTTTGAGAAATTACACGTAGAAACAGTTTTCAAAAACTTAGCCAAACACTAATTATTGTTCAAAAGTATTTTTCAAATTAATTAGTCAAACACAAACCGATTCTCACCAAAAGTACTTTATTAAAAGCTCTTTTGAAAAAACCACTTCTCAAAATACGCAGAAGCTTGGCCAAACAGGTTGTGAAGGAAAATTCTGCCCAAAGAGTGAGGAAGGTCGTTTTTTCTCTTTTGATGGAATTCTTTTTTCGAAAAATACTTTGACAACGAAACATCATATATAATTAAGTCTTTTAGAAGCATTTTTCGAAAAAAAATAAACATTTTCCATCAAATCAAACGCAGCCAAATTAAAAGGAATGTTTGATTTCTATGCTATAAACTGATCAGCTTGAGCTTTGATAAAAATGTAGGATATGGGGAATAATAAGCCTCTCAATAATATTTATGTGGCAATTATACACACTCTGGTTACTCATCCAACTTCATGAATCTGTCCCTGGCATGCGTTTTAGTCGATATCTTCGCCTCTCAATTGCTGCCTTCGGTAAGTATCAATCCTAATCTTTTAGCACGTCCATAATTAATTAATCGTAACACTATACTGTATATAATCAAACCTCTCTATAATAAAATCGTTTGTTCCGAATACTTTTTGCATGTTATAGCGAAATGCTGTTATACAGAACATATTTTATAACATAGCATAAAATTTGGTTTCAAAAAAGATTGAGTTTTATAGTGAAGTGTTGTTATACAAGGATGTTGTTATAGAGAGGTCTGACCGTATTAATAATATCTCGAACTTTACATGCTACTTCGATTCATTAAGGGGTAACTTCTAATTTAATTTTACAATATTAGGTCACTTATATGTAATTAAAGATAATTATCTATATCAGTGAAAATAATAACCTAAAAAATAAGTCAAAAAACTTGGTACAACATGTTAATTGCACAAATAGTGTAAAAAATTAGCGTAAATCGGTCCACGTATAAAAGTTAAACTCTAAGATAAATCCTTTAATTTCATATATATAAATGGCTTGAAGACATCTATAGTTGTCCAAAATTCTCCTTAGATATTCATACTCATTACAAATGCAGAATATTTTAGTTGGTCGATCTAGGCTCACACGTTTTAAAAAAAAAAAATTCTTTTTTCCAAAAAAAAATAATTCTAAAATGCGTTTTTCCATGAAATTTTGAAAGTTTTTTGAAATTTTTCAAAAATGAGTTTTTCAAAGACCATTTTTCCAAAATTTTCAATAAAACTTTTTTCCCGACACACAAAACTGTAACATATTTTCACATAAAATGCATATCCAAATATAATTTCAAATTCCAAATACTATTATTCAACTTCACTCCAAATATTACTTTTTTTCAAAAATTATAATTTTTATGTCCAAACGACTCCTAATAGTGATCTGCTTTTTCCTTTTTCCTTTTCTCTTTATCCTCCTTTTATGTATCTTATTGTTTTTATTCTGTTTTTATATGGCTTTCTGGTTCTGTCCCTTCTTGTCTATATTTTCATTAATGTGGTGGTTATGCTTTCCTGAGCCGAGGGTCTATTGGAAACAGCCTCTCTATCCTCATAAGGTAGGGGTAAGGTCTGCGTACATACTACTTTCTCCAACCCCACGATGTAAGATAATACTGGATATGTTGTTGTTTGTTGTCGTCTTTATCCTTCTATTCTCATCTCTGAAAAATTGCAGGTGAAAAGTTGGGGAAAATTTTAGCACTATTTCCAACCATGTACCTATCAGGTGGTACTTGCGTTACACTTATTATGATTGGAGGAGGAACTATGAAGATTTTCTTCCAAACAATTTGTGGGTCAAATCATTGCCATTTAACCTCTCTAAGTACAATAGAGTGGTACATTGTATTCACTGTTTCAGCCATAGTTCTTGCTCAGCTTCCTAATTTAAATTCCATTGCTGGAATTTCTTTAATCGGTTCGATCTCAGCAGTTACCTATTGTACCTTGACATGGGTAGTTTCTGTTATCAAAGAAAAACCAGAAGGGGTTTCTTTTGAACCTGTTGAAAATAAATCTGATTTGGGAAGAGTTTGTAGCATTTTGAATGCTATTGGAATGATAGCTTTTGCTTTCAGGGGACATAATCTTGTCCTTGAGATACAGGTTGTTAAATATGCAATATTACAATATTAAAGTTTTGTACTACTCACTCCGTTTCAATTTATGTGAACTTGTTTGACTGGGCACGAAATTTAAGAAAAAATGAAAACTTTTTGTATTTGTGGTCCTAAAAGATTCTCATTAATGAAAGAATTGGAAGTTTAAGTTAAAGTGTTTCCAAATTTAGAAAGGATTCATTTTTTTTTGAACGGACCAAACAGAAAATAGGTTCACGTAAACTGGAACGGAAGGAGTAAATATTTACTGGCAAAGTTCTTTTTTTCTTAACATGGGTTGGTTTGTCACAGGGTACAATGCCTTCTAGTTTAAAGAACCCATCTCATTTGCCCATGTGGAAAGGAGTCAAGTTCTCATATTCTATTATTGCTTTGTGTTTGTTTTCACTGGCAATTGGAGGCTACTGGGCTTATGGAAACCTGGTAAGGTCTTTAAAAGTTTTTTATTTATTGTTTATAGGAAAATGTTCAAATTTACCCCTCTATTATATAAAATATCTCAATTTCACTGTCCGTTATACTTTGAGGTGTTCATACCCTTACCGTTAGAGCAATTTGTCTTGTATTTGTCCTTGATTGTAAGAGAGAGAGCTCCAGCATCGACAACAATGACAACAACCCAGTATAATCCCACAAGTGGGGTCTAGGGAGGGTAGAGTGTACGCAGACCTTACCCCTACCCTAGGGTAGAGAGGTTGTTTCCAACAGACTCTCGGCATCCTTCCCTCCAAAAACTCCCCACGGGGTGACTCGAACGCACAACCTCTTGATTGGAAGTGGAGCTCCGGCATCGACAATGGTTTAAAATTGGCTGCCACTATAGTTTAGGGTAGAGCTCCGTCAAGGTAAAGGTCAAATACGAGACAATTTGCTAATACCAAGAGTATGAATAATCTCAAAGTATAAGTAAAATTAAGATATTTCATGGAAGTAGATGAGTTTTCTATTCCCTTGTTATACACATTTCATAAACGCAAGGAAAGGAGCATAAGTTGAACATGAAGAATGTTTTTGTTTTGTCATGACAGATGCCAAATGGAGGGATATTGAGTGCATTGGACAAGTATCATAGAGAAGACACATCAAAAGTAATTCTAGGAATAACAAGTTTACTGGTGGTAGTCCATAGCCTTACATCATTCCAAATCTATGCAATGCCAGTTTTTGATAATTTGGAGTTTAGGTACACAAGCAACAAAAAGAAACCCTGTCCATGGTGGATTAGAACAGGGTTTAGGCTATTTTTTGGATGTCTAGCATTTTTCATATCAGTGGCACTCCCCTTTTTGCCTAGTTTGGCTGGTCTAATTGGGGGCATTGCTCTGCCTGTTACCTTAGCATATCCTTGTCTGATGTGGATAATGATCAAGAAACCTAAGACATATACTCCAACTTGGTTTCTTAATTGGTCTCTTGGACTTTTAGGCTTGGTTCTAAGTGTTCTTTTGGTTTTTGGTGCTATATGGACTATAGCAACTCAAGGTATGGATGTTCACTTCTTCAAGCCACAATGATGACCAAAAATGGTTCAGAAAATTGAACAAAATCTAACCAGCAGTAGCACAGGACAGGACAGCAAAATGAACCTTACAGCAGCCAACAAAGGGGAAAGTTGCAAACTATTCATGTATTCTGTAAATATAAAAGCATGCAATGCAATGCAAGCACCTATATCTTGTTTGTAAATTTCATATGTACAAATCCTATTGCTTGTAACAGGAAAAAGAAAGAAAAAAAGTTCAGATTTCAAAGATCAAGATCCTTCTGATTTGGGGACATTTGGTTCTTGTGGTTAGCACTCAATGTTGGTTGACAGGATATATGAATTTCATGAGGTAACCTTTTGACTGAACAAGAGATAAATATAAGAATGAAGTTACAGGAAAATCACATTGTAGGGCTGAGGCTAAACTTACATGAAGCTTTATCAACCAGCCCAAACACCTATAATTATTTAAGATTTTTCATATTTCATATCAAAAAATTGGTTGGACGTAGCAAAAAGTTGGTTGCGCATACCAAAAAGTTGTTCTCCATTTGCATACCTCTACATTGATAAGGGAAGAAGCATCCTTCGCTTCTTCTTCCTGGCTGCTGTAACTTGCTTTGCAATTGTCACGCATAAAAGCAATAGCAAACTAACACATACTAAGATAAATGCAAGCTTCAGATGCTTGAAATACAGTGAAACTGCAGAGAAAACCAGGAGTGCCAAAATAACCAGTTCACATATTACAAAGATGATGACATCCGCCCTGCATCAAAGAAAAAGAAAAAGGAAATACGAAAAAGAAGCTCAGAACAGAACAAATAGTCAGAAGTAAACATAGATAATAGAAACCACTGACAAAATATTCGAGTTGCTATGAAATTAAGCAGTAAGCTATTGAGAAAAGGGCAAAATCAAGTACCATGCTACCAGTTATTTCACAAAAGTAAGTTGCAAAAGAAATTGCCCAAAAAGATTTAAACAACTCTCAAGCCCAAATTCAATTCATTCATTCTTCATCAATGCCACTCTCAATGAGGTTTAGGATGATCATTTCTCCATTCTACCATTTGCAATCTCCCCATGGGTTAATGGTTCTGATTCTTTCAAGAAAATTTTCACACTAATCCTAATATTACGTTTTTAGTATTCTCTAGAAGTTTCAAGTTGCAGCTTTGGAGCATGCTCAAGTCCAACAACGTTAGATGCTTTTGATTTCTATTTCCACTCAACATCAAATTACAACTGTATTCTGCATGACTTATTAGTCAACGGTGACATCTCAATGTGTTCTAAAAGCCAAATTTCACTCAATATGTTTAAAGAAAAGTTGGGACTCAGCTTGGAAGATTCTCAGGGTGAAGCAGCCTCTAAACACAAAAATGGAGTTTTACTTCTCGAATTTTAGATTCAGGAAACATCTAAAGCACTGAGCATGTTAGTGAGAAGGATCTCATGAGACGTATGATGGAATAACAAATAGGATGATTTAGGTTACTAGGGATTAGAGAATCAAGTAAATGATAGATTTGGTTTCCAAATCCTCCTATTATTTAAAATGCAAGAACAAGAGCTCTCAGAGATAAGACTATCAGCTTCCAGAGCGCAAAGAGAGTGTACGGGATTGCATTCTCACAACTGAGAACATTAAACAATGACAAAAATTCATCAAGCAAGTGCACCATGAGTAAGGAATCGGGGAAAACATCAATTATGACTGCATAATAAGGTACTCAATTAGCTTTACGAACTTCTCGTTAGCCTTCTTAGGCTGGTTACTACATGTGCCTTGGTTTCAATTATTTTGCTTGCTTGCATACAACAAGTTCAAACTTGCAAGATTCAACACTGGAACTCTACGGGCTCCAATTTAGCTGATGTGGAGGGATCATAACAAAAGCTTTGGATAAACTAGATGCTGAAGAAGGGAAGATACATTGGACATATTTATATTCTCTATATTCTTGAAGCAAAAAGATCACACACCTGGTACCTGCTAGCAAAGATGAAAGGACAACTTTTTTCCTGGAGTGATTTAAAGATTTAGCTGTAAATGTCTTGCAGTTGGGGATTTCACCTTCCTCGTTTTACTGACCATGCAATAACTGACCCGATCTAAACCTCTACTAGATTCAGAGAAGTGAGGAGAAAAGGCAGAGTAAGAATTTATGATTCCAACGTCCCATTTCGAGCAAACATATAAAGTCCATATGTAATATTCAATCGATTCATCTGTTAGCATATGTTAGCAAGAATTACTAATTCCTGTGTTTCATTTCAAGCTAACCTATAAAGTCTACATGTAAAATTCAATCACATAATCTATTCACAGCAAATTTTGAAACTAAATGACTAACTTTGCTGAAACTTGTCAACATAAGCATTTCTAAATCGACATATAGCCAGATGACACTTTTCCCACAAAAAAGTTCTTCCATTATATTTAACAAAAATACACATTATGCCTCTCATCAAAAGTTCACAACTTTAATCATACAGCCATGCAAAGAAATATTATAATAAATTAACTAAAACATTGACAATCACAATTTTTTTTAATTATACCTAAAACTCAAACTTTCGGTAACTCCGGTTGGTTTAATAACAACAACAACCCCAAAATTCATAAATTTTCCTAAACAAAATCCAGATTTAGCAAAATGTGTATACACATACACGTAAATTAGAAAAGCGGGAAATGAACTCAAAAAAAAAGAAAAGCTGTAATAGGAAATGAAGAGAAGAGAAAACTATTGATCGAATACCTTGTAGATGTGATATTAGAGGTGGAGGAGAAGAAAGAGACGGAGGCCCAATCGTTCTTCGATCGAATCTGATATTCTCTCAGCTGCTCCGCCAAATTCGATCGCGTTATCATGATTCCGCCCCCCTTCCTCCTTTCTCTCCTCCCCCTGCTTTTTTCTAGCTTCTCCTTCTCAATCTATCAAATGCAAATGTGTAATTCTCTATTTTACGGCGGAGATTTCGAATCACCGTTCCTTTCCGGCGACGGGATTACGGCCGCCGGCGGAAGGAATTTTGAATTACTAAGAAGATTGAATCCGACACCAGTATCTCACCTTCCTTGGGTTATTCGCTTACTGTTTTTCACTTTTACCCCTAAACGTTTTTTGAGACGCGTTGCGCGTGTATTGGAAAACAGCGATTACAAACCTTTTAAAATTAGAAATATTGTTAAAGAGATATGTTTGAGTTTGAAATAAAATTAAATGAGGTATTTTAAGTTTTTAAAATGGTTCCTACTGTTAGTTATGTATTTCTGCTTCGATTTTTTATTTAGTGTGCTTGTGTTTTCTTTTTTCTTTACTGAATCGAAGGCCTACCGGAAATAATATCTTTGTCTTCTTGAAGGTAGGGATAAGGTTTGCGTAAATTCTACCCTTCACAGTCACCGCTTATGAAATTACAATGGATTGTTGTTATTGTTGTTGGTTATTGATGTTATTTAGCTAACCATATTTTATAAAACTTTTTTCCGATAAGAAGCAAAAATTGAGGCTAAACAGACAAAATAACAGAAAATTAACAAATAAATTAAGACTTATAAAGAAAAATCAGTGCACCAAGTATCACGTAATTAAAAAAAATAAGCAAAACCTACGAAATCTTTTTCGGAATATTATCACTTTCAAGGCAAACCTACTAAAGGACATATAATTTAACAAAACAAAAAAAAAACTTGGAGAAACATGCATCAAGAGCACCAAGTACCAGGCCAGGTAACCTCACAAAATATAAGAAAATCGAAAAATTTCATGTCAAATTAATAATATTTTAAGGCTAAGCAAATAAAATAACGTAAAATTTAATCAAAGTAATTGCAATTTTATTTCCCATGTAACTCAGTTTTCCAAAAAAAAATAGAAACGAACCCATTTACACTTGAAAACTTCAAAAAGACAATTTAAAAAAAATAGAATTCATTAGATAATCTAGTTCTTTTCTTTTCTCCTTCATTTTTTTTTAATCTCTAATTATATGCATGTCATATATGCATAAACATATTAAACTTTCTTTGAGATGGAAAAAGAAACAAATCAAAGATGACTGAAATCTAAGGTATAGATAAGTGATATATCGTTCTATAATTAATATATATATGAAATAATGAAAATAAAATTTGTAAAGTATTTTTGTCCTTTGGTAGCTATATTAAACAAAAAAGAAAGATTAGAAGAATGGTAGAGATTTTCACAACCACAATAAAAAGGTAAAATTGTACAACAAGAGACATACATACATGATATATCCACTTGCAACCTACCTCTGTCCATCAACGAGAAATGGAAGCGACTACTATATTAGATACTGAAAAGACATTCTAAAAGCTCACATAAATTGTATAATTGCAATCATTATTGGAAGCTGAAAAGAATTCCAGGACATTGAATAAAATAAACACAAATATCTTCTCAATTGCTGATTCATTATATATAATGTATACAGTTTTATTCAATATGTTGTATTTATTGGAATGTAAATTTACTTTTTGGGACAAAATATTATTCATTATACATTATTGATATAATTTAAAATAAATTAGGCGAGTGCTAATAAAAAGTTAGGTGATTACTGTTCTTTCTTAGGCGTTCTTTTTTAGCATTCGATTATAGTAGTTATCTGATCATAGAAAAATGAAAAGATGAGAGTAATTTTTTATTTTTACTAATATTAAACATAGAGTCAAATAACGTAAAGGGCAGCTCTTATTAATATTTTTTGGTGAATAATAAAGATTTAATTAGCTAGAATAAATCATATAAAGAGTCATCTATTAATGTACAAAATATCATTTAATGGGAGGTAATTTTAATATTACTTAGAGGGTAATTTGGTCATTCAGCTTTTAAAAGGCATTTTAGTAAACTAACTTTACCTAAAAGTGTTCATGCTTATAATATAGTGTATATGTATATGTATATAATATATGATTTTAGTAAACTAACTTTACCTAAAAGTGTTTATGCTTATAATATAGTATGATTACTAATTTCTTTGCAAATATGTGTGTAAGATTTATTTATTTTGAAATAAAATAAAATAAAAATATATAAATACCATAAACAATATACATAATTGAGTCGTCATTAGTGTGAGTGATAATAGACTAAATTCACGTAGTTAGTGTAGACTTACCCTCCAACTTAATGATGCTTCACTGTCTTAGGAATGTGAAATGATGTTAAAAATGGCTCTAATTGTTGATTTTATGTTTCGCATGAGAAAAATGCGCTTATGAGAACGTAGGACGGTGTTTGGAGCTAATTTGAAGGAGAAAGGCCCCTTGGAGTATTTAACGTGTGAGAGTGTCTGACTGAGTGAGGACGCGGGCCATTATTGTGAGGATATTGTGATATGAGAGAGGCCGAATGCCAATATTGTGAGTGATTTATGCCATGATGTGGCTTGTTATAGCGCTTGGGATGTAGGAGCCCCTCTGGAGTCTGTACACACCCCCAGTGAGCATGAGTGATGTTACCCCCGCGAGGCTGATACTGAGTGATTGCGAGGTTGCCTGATGGGCTGATACTGAGTGATTGTGAGGTTGCCTGATGGGTTGATACTGAGTGACTGTGAGGTTTCCTGATGGGCTAATTCTGAGATATATAAAATTGTTACAAGAAATGATTATGGTCTGAGAGGCAGATTTATGATGATTTTACTGAGATTTTGAACTATGATTCACTTTATTTTTCAAACTGATTTTTACTGAGAGTTTTACTGAGATATATTAAAATTATACTTGTTTTAAAGGGTTTCTGGAAATTGGTTTTCGAACTTATGTATTTGATGAATACTTTATGGTGACTTGGTGTTTTTACTGTTTTTGTAAATTGGTGTATCTGTGTTGTGTGTTTCGTATTTCTCAGACTGTGATTTATTTTCATTACTACTGAGTTGGCGTACTCATAATTAATCCATGTGCCTCTGTGCACAGATCCAGGTACCGGCTCGGAGCAGTAGCTGTCAATGTTCGTTAGCTGTAGTTTTACGGGATTTCGAGGTAGCTGTCCAGCGTCCACAACTTCTCCATTCCCTTCCTTATTTAGTTTTAGCATTTCATTCCTAGACTTATTTAAGACATTAGCAGAGCTAGTTTTATTTCGTAGATGCTCGTGACCATGTTGACTCCAGTTTTGGGAGGTTTGGTTTAGAGTTGTTTAGACTAGTCCTGGGGCGCTAAGACTTAAAGAAATTATTTTATGATATGTTTGTCATTTATTATTGAATTGTGAATTATTATAATAGAACAAATGCATAGTAAGGTGATGGTTGGCTAGCCTAGTTCCACGATAGGCGCCATCACGACCTGTTAGGATTTGGGGTCGTGACATAAGTAAATTTTTAGATAAGTTGAGTTAAGATCCCTTTGTTTTGGGTGAGTTTCATGCGTTGTATTTGGGTTGTTTAATGGGTCAGAATGGGCTATAAAAAATAATGGGTTAACTTGGGCTCAGCCCAAATAGATCCATGAGCTAAAATGTTTGTAGACCAACCCATTAGTCTCTGGACGAGTTGAATGAATTTGGACTCAAATTGCCACCCCTAAGCCAGACTTTTACAAAATCAGGCTTCTGATCAAACCAGGTCTGCTAGGCCAGTTGTCGGCACGAGCTGTCCAGGTTGATATAAAAAATTTGCATAAATATGACACTTTTTGAGGACACTTTTTGAGGTGTTCTTTAAATTGTAACAGTGACTTGCCCGTATGTAGAACTTCAAGGTCAAAAACGAAAAATATTTCTTATGAGGAAGGCAAGGGACAACACTTACTAAACTTGAAGATTTGCCATGGAACAAGCGGGAAAAAATAAGACCATCTACTTTAAGGGCTTATGTGTACTTCACTTGGTTAGATATTGAGCGTTAGTTGGGCTATAGCCCATGGGTAGGCCTACTCTCCTTTTATGCGCTTCATTTTCCTTGTAATCATTCATCATAATAGCAGCGAGTTAATCAATTTTAGGTCTTGTAATTAAAAAAGGAATTTTTACATTTCTGTACATTATAGGAATCTATATTACCCTCCCTACTCAACTTTTGATATAATTACCTTTTATATACCTAATTACCATTTATGTACATTTTAAGGGATTTAATGGTATTAGTTAGTGTCCTTAATTAACTCTATTGTATATTCCCACTCCCACACGTTTCTCTCTCAAAATCCCATCCCCTCACCAACGTATCACACCTACACCCCACGATTTTCTCTTCAATCACCCACGATTTCTCTTCTAAACTCAGACAAAATTGTTAACCCCTTCATTAACACATTTTGCAAGTACTCTTCAAAAACCAGTCAAATTTCGTACTCTTCTTCAAAGTTCCTACCTCCATTAACAACTTTTGTGAAGCTTTGATTTTCAATGAAGAAGAAGATAGCTTCAAAGAACAGTCCTAGCAAAGATAAAGGAGCAGATGTTCCTTCATTTGATTTGGGTGTTTTCTCAGCAAATTCATCCAAAAAGGATTCAAAATCGGCTCATGCAAAAGAAGAGAAGAAGCCCAGGCTTTTTCCTCGTGAAGCTAGGGCAGAAGCTAGAACAAAGCAAAAACACGATATTGATGTTGGTGAATTGTCGAGGCCTGTCAAATCTGCGAAAAGGAAAGGCAAATAGATTGATTTTGACGATTATTTTGTCGAAGAAGGACCTGTCATTAAACCTGCAAAAAAGTTAGAGTGTCTCTTAATGTAAAAGCTTCAAAAAAGAAGTAAGCTATACAATCTCCTAAAACTGTTCCCCAACAATCATTGGTGAAGGTAAGAATTTATTAGTTTTAACAATAGTTTTTTTATTGTTCTAATTCTTAAAAGACTACATTATTTGTGTTTTTTATAGTTTGTAAAAATTTTGTCTACATTGTGTAGATTAGTTGTAGATTTCCAATTCGTGAGTGTAGATACATTTGTTAGATAAATATTTTCCTTGTTCTGACTCTATTTTAAAATTGTAGACATATTGTAAAAAAATTGTAGTTATTCTGTTTTTCGTTTTTAACTCTATTATGTAGTTGTAGATATATTGTATTACAAATGTAGATATTTTGGTTTTTAATCTTGAGCACTGTATTAATAAGAGATATTTTTACTTTTGGTGCAGAATGGACCTTTTTTTGCACCTCATAATGTTGATTATGGGGTCGTTAGGTTTCAGATATTATCTGACCCCAGTGTTCCTGGCCAAATCAAATATTTATTGTCTCCAAATAGTTTAAAGATTTTCAAGAAGAAATGATATGGTTATTTGCTTTAAATTCCCAGAATATGTATGCAAAACCAAGTTATTCATCTTCTAATGAAGTATTAATTGAATGCATCTGGTGCTGCCTATTTTTCAGCAGAGATAAAGGGTCAGAGGTTGAATTTTGGCTTGAGAGAGTTTGCCTTAATAAGTGGTCTTAGATGTTTTACCGAAGTGACAGACTTTGGTTACACACCGGCTTATGGCAGTAAAATAATGAGGAGTTATTATCCAAACAAGGAAAAAGTTGAGAAGTCATACCTAAAATAAATTGTAACCAGCAAAAGTTGGGTGAACGATAAGGATTCAATCAAGTTATGTATTCTATATCTCATAGAATTATTCATCTGTCCTTCAGACAAAGACAATGTAGGGTTAGTAGACCATTTTAGGTTTTATTTGGTGGACTCGGGACAGTATGCGAACTACGCATGGGGTATTGATTCTTACAAAAAATTGCTTCAATCCGTTAGGCCCAAGCTCAATCCTTCTGTTCATTTTTATCTCATTCGAGGATTCCCACTAGCTATGAAAATATGATTGTATGAGTGTTGCTCTACCGTCAACACTGATATAGCTACAAGGGTTGCTAATTCAATCCCTCGCATACTTAACTGGTCAGTTAGTAAGGACAAGATATGGTTGTCTGCGATTAAAGATAGAATGATCAAACCTGAATGAATAAAGGTAAATGGTTATTATTTATGAATAGACAATTTAATACAAATTATCTACAACTTTTATACATATTATGCCTTAGTCAAGCTAATTTTTTTTCCACCCAGTTCACCAACTTAACTGAAGCACCTGAAGAGCTTTCTAGGATGTCTTTTGCCTGATAAAGTTGAATACATACTTGAAGAAGTTGAACCCATTTCCGAGGATTCGAAAGATTGTGGTCCTCCATCGGAACACAAGTTGTCAATTGGAAAAGAGGACAAGAAATCTATTCTTAAACAAATTAAAAAATTAAAAAGAGGTCTTGACAAGGTAACATATATACATAATCTTGCATCAGTTCTTTAATTTTTGTTTAGCCAATGTTTTTGTTAACTCTCTATATTTTAATATATAGGTTGCTTTAGATCTTGGATCTTTCAAGAAAGATGTTGTAACGACCCGGTCCGTCGTTACGCAGTATACGCATCTATTCCTTTATTTTTGTCTTGTAGCAGCTCGGTTAGATTGTTCATGGAGTGTTGGGGTTGGTTGGTTCGGGTTCGGAGTGGAAATAGAGTGGATTGAGACACT
>ML288815.1:7362-56005 GCA_005239495.1 Nicotiana undulata
CAAAAACCTAACTCTACCCAGAACCCGTAATTTCCACTTGATTTTATGATTTTAGGCCTAGATTTCTAGTGATTATGGAAGGAAAATGGAAGAATTAAAAGTTAAGATCACTTACCCAAGTGGCTATGGAAGGAATCTAGCTTGGGGGGCGTCAATGGAGGTTGGAGAAGGAGGAGAAGGCTGAAAATAATGAAATCCCATGTAGAGTATTCTGTTTTTGGACTTAAAGAATAACTGGACGATTTTGGATATCGCGATCGCGGCAGGAGGCACGCGATCACGGAGAGTACTGGGTCTGAAGCTTCGTGATCGCGGTTAAAAGGATTCGATCGCAGGGAACACGGGTAACTAGCCTTCGCGATCGCGACCAAGCGATTGCGTTCGCATAGTGCAACGCCTACCCAGCCCCCATCCCAAGACTTACTCTATGCGTTCGCGTGAGGCCTTCCGCGATCGCGTAGAGCACTGGCCCCCAAGATCTGCGATCGCGGTAGAGGCGTTCGCGTAGAGTCAACTACTCACCCCCAACCCCTGACACATCGCGATCGCAAGAACATGTCCGCGATCGCGGAGAAGAAAATGCTGGACACCAGAAAATCACAAACACACCAGATTTTTAGCACTTTTCACACCCCGTTAGCTACCTGAAACTCACCCGAGCCCTCGGGGCTCAAAACCAAAAACACACACAACTCCCAAAATATCCTACGGACTTATTCAAGATTTTAAACCACCAAAATATCATCAAAAACAAGGAATTAAACCTTAAAACTCATAGAATTTTCTTAAAACTTCATAAAGCTTAACGTTTCCAATTTTGATCCGAAACACGTCATTTCAAGTCCGTTTTAGACCAAATTTCACATATAAGATAAACAACATATATTGAATCTGTTCCGAGCTCCGGAACCATAATACGGGCCCGGTAACACGGTTTTCACATAATTATTCATTTTAGAAATCCTTTATCATTTTCAGAAAATAATTTTCTTTAAAAATTCATTTCTCGGGCGTGGGACCTTGGAATTCTATTCTGGGCATACGCCCAAGTCCCATATTTTCCTACGGACTCTCCGGGACTGTCAAATCACGGGTCCGGGTCCGTTTACCAAATATGTTGACCAAAGTCAACTTTATTCATTTAATTATCATAAAATTCCATTTTCATCAAATTTCAACATAAAGACTTCTCAGCTACATGCCCCGGCTATGCACGTGCATCGAGGTGAAATTAACGGAGGCTTTCGGGGCCTCAGAACACAGATTTAGCTAGAATTACTTAGGATGACCTTTTGGGTCATCACATCTTACCTTACTCCTGTCTTTTAGAACCTTTTCGCTTCACCATACAATAGCTTGCGACCTACACATATCTATTTATATTACTCGCAACCTTTCAACTTGCTTGCATCATAGATTTTCTTATGTCATTCTGGAATATCAAACGAGATATCACATCGTCTCTAACTCTTTTTTTACTCTCTTAACCAGGCTTCTCGATACCTATAAACCATAGGCTGAAGGATATGCCACTGACGACGCCGTTATCATTCCTGGATACTGCATCCCAGCACTTTTAGCCTTCTGTCTGAAGTATGGACCATTTACGATATTCTGCATTTGAGTATCTCTTACGTTGTTCACCTTTACCTTACTTACCTTAAAATCTTGCATCACATCTTCTATCTCTTTCATGACCTCCCTTTCACATAGGTATAATTCACATCCAAGACTTGAAGCTCTATTATAATACTTGCACCTCTGGTGCATACACAATCCGGTGAGAGTTTCATACTGACTTCTTATGAGGCCGGTAGTCATCTAACTGGATTTATTGTAGAGCCGTTATAGAATATGGTTGTCGTACTATCTCTCTTGCACCTCTGATATGCTGTTATGTTCTCAACCATGATTTCTATAATTTTCTAGGTCCAATAATCAAACTCCAGATTTACTTCGTTGATGTAACTATTTAGCTTCCTCTTCCTTTTGATCAGCCTTTATGTAGGCTTAAGCTATCTTCCGATCTGCGGCTCATAGTATTACTTTATCACTTCATGGACGCTATGGAATATCCACGATACAATCTTCTAACAATTTAATCCTTTGTCTATGACCTGGACCCAATTCTTTCTTTTAACTTATACCGGAGTCTTCTATGACTGTATGATTGTCAACATATATGTTGCATGGATAATACTCTGAAATCTTAAGTGCGTTCATAACATAACTAACTCTGGATCATTTATCGAATAATTCCTTTTGTTCCTTCTCAACTTTACTTAAATGAGAGCAATTGCTTTTCCTGGTCGTTCTGCCACTTGTTGCATGAGTACTTGGCTTATATTAGTGCCCACACGTGCCAGAGTTTTCTTTCTTTTGTGCAACTCATATGTTTCGACCATTACTTTTGGTTTCACTTCCCGCTCATTATCCACGATAGGTGTCGGACCACTTTCTTATGGAGTGCATACAATGTTGTAGTGAGACTGCTATTAGAAGACCATTTGTTCTTCTAGTTACTATGTTTAGGTCGAAGCTTTCTTTCTTATTTCCTCAGCTAGTCTTTCATTGTAGTACTTAGAGAGGACCTTCTGGCTCTTGTAAAGTTACAAGCTTGTTATATTGCTTACCCGACAGAACTTTTGATGTTCGTACTTACCTATAGCCTTAGTTACTTACCTCCACACTTATGTGCTCGTACGGTTGCTTCTGAAAACTGAAGTTTTGACTGTCTTCCCAGTGGGACTCTTTTTCATTTCCATAACACTCATACGGTATCTTTAACTACCACAACTCCTATCTGAATATTTCTCAAGGGCATGATTGTCATATCTGTGAGACTAAATTCCGCATGTTGGGGTTAATTCTATTTATCTTGCACGATCTATTTATTTGTTTGTATCATCTTGTCTAGATATAACTAATCCCTTCTTGAATCAATTACTAACTACTCATTGTCCCATTCTCATATCAATATTCTGTGTAATCTTTCTTGGATCATTTCCTTTGTCTTAACTTACGTCTTGCATTGGCTCCTTATCTATCAATAACATCTCGGGTAGGAACCTTACTTCCTCTCCTTGACGTCGTGTTTGCATAATGTTCTGGAATCGTAGCATACCTGTAGGATTTGAATAAGTGCAATCTTATCCCTTTATCAGTCTTATCGTATTCTTCCTTTATTATTTCATAGTTACTGCAACCACTTAATTCTGACTTAATGCCACATCACTCCATATCCCAATCTTTAGGGGAGTACTAAGATTTAGCGCTACGATCTACGCATAGATGTTTTACCTCTTTATCTTTGGCATCTTTTCACATCATCAATGACTCTTACCCGCCTTGTGGTAATCCTTCTGAACTAAAGATAACAAAATTCCTTACTCACGAGGGCGACACTTAGTGTAACTGGAACACTTAGTCCCTTAAGCTTAACTTTGCTCACATTTCTTGCTTTAGGGAAGCGTTCCTGAATGACCTTTACGGGTTATTCTTCTGTCGTCCATTCTTATGCAATATGAAATTCTCATGATGCTGACTATTATCAAATCACTCAGCCCCCAATTCATGTTTAGTTTACCTTGTTCACTAGCCCATACTAATTTCATATTACTTTGGGGTCTAACTTTTCCTTCTGGTAATCACGTTAGAGTCGCGAACTTATTTCTCGAAATGAGGATATGACTTTATGGCCTATACTCTCTTGTTGTCTCAAGGCCTGTCACTTCTCGTCTTTTCCTTCACTTGACTATAGACTCTGTAATACTGTCATTTGTCTTTTGATCTACCATTGTCATCCATGTATCACATCTTACTCATAATGCTTCATTAACTCTCTTCTTATTTCCTGCTAATATTTTTGTCTATCACTTTATTCTCAAAACTAGTTGTACTATTTTAGAGTGCACCATCTAGATGTCTTGCAAGGAGATCCATTACCACGTTTGCACTATCCTTCGAAAATGTCACCTAACACTAACAATCCATCTACCATTGTGGTTTACCCTAACCCCAACCGGATCCTGATATCCCGTCCTTCTCTTAAGCAATATATGTTAGCTCCCATAGGGCATATTTGAGATGGGTGTAGCTAATCGTATATATCTCCATTATTGTTGAAAGTAACGTGGATTGCTTATCTTTCTCTACTTGAATTGTAAATACTGTTAATCTTCATTAGCTGGGTACCTCGTACCCATCTTTATCTTGTTTCTTTTACTTGTTGAAACTTTTACATTCTGATTCTCTCGTTGCTTTTTACCATATGGGTGGATAGATATTCTTTCCTTAAGGCTCCTTATCAAGAAGCTTACACGTCTTAGTACACACATGGTCTACTAAATACCTCACTTTTGATCATCATAAGCATGATGTAAAATCGAGTCCCTATGACTAAACTCTTCCATAGCCGCATTCAATCCCTTACCAACCGTCATTCTAGATGTAGGCATCGTTTTATTATGAATAAGATAGAGTTTAGACATTGAGTTCTTACAATTGAGCTCTACCACACGATCTAGAGTAAGAAGAAAGAGTGACAGTCCTAAATGCCCTGTAACCTTATGCTTATAAGTGTGGTGCACGTCCCACCCATAAACAAGACTCTACTACACACGGCTTGTAGACTCCCTATGACATAACTGCTCTGATGCCACTTTTGTCACGACCCAAACCGATGGGCCGCGACGGGCACCCGGTACCTTACTTAACCGAGTACCAACGTAACATATCTTTCGTGTCATACTATCATATGTAAATGAGCCGGAGAGGCTGTCCTGAGTTAAGTAGAATAAACATTAGAGATACTCGACATGGAACGACCCAACCTGATATAGAAACTTATATATGTGACATACGGGCCTATAAGGCCAACATGATCATTCGTAAACTTAAAACACAGGCCGACAAGGACATACAAGTATCCATATACATGACATCTGTCTATAAGCCTCTAACAGTACATAATATCATAAAGGTCGGGATAAAGCCTCACCATACCAATCAATGCATGCACTAATCATACTGACCAAATAAGGAACTTTGGATCAAATAGAGTGCACCAACACCTTCCGCAGAGCTGCACCTGTCGATCGGGACATGCAAGCATGGAGTAAAAGACTTGACATGTAAGTCTGAATAGCTTTGTCGAATCCTTTAATATTTAAAATGTCATGCATATGCGTATAAATGCCATACCATGCATGGGTATATACGTTCATAACTTCATCAAGCCTCTGAGGGCATCCCATTATATCATCTCGGCCACTGTGGACAAATCATCAACGTATACCAGTTGATCAGGTGGTGGTGCGTATATAACGCCATAACATTTTCCTATATCCCATATACATATAATTTACATATACGCGTATATAACGGCATCTGGTCATGGGTCAATGTACATGTATAAATGAGTGGCGATGCATGAGAAGTACGTCAATAAAATCTCTCAGAACGTCATAAAACCATTATGCCTTTGATTAATATCATGAAGTAAACTCTTTTCAACTTACATATTTTTCTGAGACCCATGAATAGATAATAGAACAATAGGACACATGGGGAATCAAGAACATACACATCTCTAGTATTTCTATGAGTAGAGTCATTTATGGAAGTTGTTCATTTACTCATTTTGTTTGTATCGTATGGATCATGCCAAAAAGAAAGAAGGGATAGCCTTAATATACCTGAGTCGATTCTCTTGACAATCCCTCTAACATACGTCTTTTGTGATAAAACACGTTATGGAGGATCGAAGTAAGGAAAACTCCATATGATGTTCTTGAGAAAGATTATATCTGGGTCCCTTATAATTGCAAATCATGTTACTATTACGCCGTATAACTTCGCATGAAGCTGAAGATCGTTACTTGGTATATGTA
This sequence comes from Nicotiana undulata, assembly GCA_005239495.1. NCBI lineage: Eukaryota > Viridiplantae > Streptophyta > Magnoliopsida > Solanales > Solanaceae > Nicotiana > Nicotiana undulata. Next base: position 13,254 of record ML288815.1, read on the forward strand.
AAACATCTCCATTTTTGTGAATTTTATCACAATTTCATATGGCTTTACTTGCTTAAGAAATCCCGTTTTCCATTCCCTATCTTTGTGAATTTTGAGAGTTTCTTATTATAGGGGTGGGCCCTACTTGCAAGATGACCAAACCAACAAATTTCCTTAAATGTGACACCTTTCTAAAAGGAGTAAGAGTCAGGTATTTGGACTAGTGTGCTGCCACGTTTGGTGGGGGGGATGGCTTATCCAAAATTATCTACTCATTTTCTTAATTAACTTGTTAATCCTCCACTAATCCAATAATTAATCAATTACCCACATAATTAAGAATGATCTCAAATTACTTAAAATACTACTCACTTTAAAGATACTTTATACACCTTACTATCATGGTCATGTGGTACCTTGTAGGGTACTAGTCCATAAATATCGGGTATTATAGCTCGGGTCGTATTTTATCTCAAAATGGAAACTTTGGATGAAATCGATTTTCTTCGATTCTCTGACCTCTCACCTTCACGAATTTACTTATTACTTGTTTGAAATAGCATAATATTTGTAACCTTAAAATAATCTCATTCTCGAGCTTGCGTCGATTAACTTATGGTGAAACTTTAATGTACGAAATGCGGGATGTAACATCTCATTTATGAGCTTTCATTAATTTAATTATGGCGTACTTTCACGTACAAAAACATGGGGTGTATAAAGTTTGATAGTATGTGGCCTTATCGGCGCATGCATATGTATATATATCTTTTGGGCATGTTTCCTCACGTATGTTATTCTCATGATTCAATAATTTATTGGCAGATGTTATGCATAACCTACCCTTATTTCATGTTTATATCTTAGACGTGTGGGTAGGGGTGTTCGAGAAGTAGGACTGGGGCACTTGTCATGGCCCATCAGTTTTGGTCGTGACAAAAGTGCTCTCTTAGGGGATATGTATTGATTATCGATAGTTGAACAAGGTTACAATCAAGAACAGGAATCCATTGCCTTGTATCGATGATCTGTTTGACTAGCTTTAGGGTGCCAATGTGTTCTCCAAGTTTGGTTTACAGTCTGGTTATCATCTGCCAATCGTCCTAAGGCAGTTTTATGTACTTCTTATAGTCATTATGAGTTCTTGGTTAATTTCATTTGGTTTGAATAATGCTCAAACGACTTTCATGGATTTGATGAACCACATGTTCAAGACTTATTTGGATTCCTTTAGTGATTGTATTCATTGATTATATTCTGGTTTACTCTCGTAGAAGAGAGAAGCATGAGCAGTACTTGTGGGCTGTACTTTAAACTTTCAAGGATCGTCAGCTTTATGCCATGTTTTCGAAGTGTGAGCTTTCAGTTGGACTTTTTTGAATTTTTGGGTCGTGTTGTGTCTAGTGATGGTATTAAGGTTGATCCTAATAAGATTGAGGCAGTCAAAATTGGCCTAGACTTACTTCAGCTACAGAGATCCGGAGTTTCGTGGGTGTGGCAATCTACTATTGTCGCTTAGTTGAGGGATTTTCATCTATTGCATCTTCATTGACCAAGTTGACTCAAAAATGTACTCATTTTATATGGCCTGATGAATGTGAGAAATGCTATCAGAAGCTCAAAGGTTCTTTGACTATGACTCCAGTGTTGGTCTTTCCCACTTGTTCAGGGCCTTATACCGTGCATTGTGTGTTGCGTGCATTGGTCTCACTATAATTGTGATGTAGTAGGGTAGAGTGATTGCCTACGCATCTCGTCAGTTGAAGACCCATGAGAATGCAGTTCATGGTTCGGAGTTGGCAGCTATTGCACACGCTCTCAAAATTTGGAGGCACTACTTGTATGATATGTCATGTAAGGTTGAAATTGATCATCGGAGTCTCCAACACTTGTTCAAGTAAAAGGATTTGAATTTGAGGTAGCGAAGTTGGTTGGAGTTGTTAAAAGACTATGATATCACCATCTTTTATCATCCGGGGAAGGCAAATATGGTAGCTGATACCTTCAGTAGAAAAACACAGAGTATGGGTTTAGCATTTATTCGAGCTGCGGAGAGGCCTTTGGCCATGGATGTTAAGGCCTTGGCTAACAGATTTGTGAAATTGGATATTTCTGAGCCTAGTTGGATTCTTGCTTGTGTTGTTGTGCAGTCGTCCTTTTTTGTGCGTATTAAGGATCGCTAGTATGATGATCCACATTTGTTTGTGATACAAGGTGGAGCAAGGTGGCCCGAAGAAGGTTGTGATTTGAGATAATGGTGTTATGCGGCTTCAAGGTCGGATTTGTGTTCCGAATGTTGATGGCTTGAGGAAGTTGATCCGCCTGGAGGAACATAGTTCACGATATTTATTCATCCAGGTGCCACGAAGATTTATCGCGACTGGAATTAATATTATTGGTGGCAAAAGATAAAGAAAGACATTGTTGGGCATGTTTCACGGTGTTTGAATTTCCATCAGGTGAAGTCGAAATATAAAAAACTAGGTGGTTTGACTCACAGGTTGGTTATACCAGAGTGGAAGTGGGAGCACTTTACTATGGACTTTGTGGTGAGATTACCACGGACTTTGAGGAAGTTTGATGCTATTTGGGTTATTGTTGACATGATCCATATTTGCATAATTCATTCCGGTGATGACTTCTTACACTTCATAGAAGTTGGCTTAGATCTACATTAGAGAGACTGTTTGTTTGCACTTTGAGACCATTTTGACCATTTCAGAGCATGACACTCAGTTTACATCGTACTTTTGGAGAGCTATCCAGCGAAAGTTGGGCATGCAGGTGGAGTTGAGCACTACACCGCAAATGGATGACCACTTTGAGCGAACTATTTAGATCCTTGAGGATATGTTGAGAGCATGTGTTGTTGATTTCAGAGTCCATTGGGATCAGTTTCTACCATTGTAGAAGTTTGCCTCCAACAACAGCTATCAATCAAGCATTCAAATAGCATTGTATAAGGCTTTATATGGTAGACGGTGTCGTTCTCCTATTGGTAGTTTTGAGCCTGGTGAGGCTAATTTAATGGGTACAGATTTGGTTTGTGATGCCTTAGATAAGGTGAAGTCTATACGGAAGTGTCTTCAAACATCGTAGAGTAGGTAGAAGAGTCATGACGACAAGGAAGTCAATGATGTGGCTTTTATGAAGAGCAAGAAGGTACTTTTGAAAGTTTTGCCTATGAAAGGTTTGATGAGATTTGGGAAGAAGGGCAAGTTAAGCCTGAGGTTTATTCCTTTGCTTGAGGTGTTCGAGAGAGTTAGGAAGGTTGCTTAAAGGTTTTCATTACCTCCCAGCCTAGCGAGAGTACATCCGATATTTCGCTTGTCAGTGCTTTGGAAGTACCATGAAGAAGTCGCATGTTCTGGACTTCAGCACGGTGCAACTTGATAAAAAATTTGACATATGAACACGAGCTAGTGGTTATGTAGATAGGCAGGTTCAAAAGTTGAGATCTAAGAATATTTCTTCTGTGAAAGTGCTTTGGAAAGGGAAGCTGACTGAGGAGGGTACTTGGAAGTCCGAATCCAATACGAGGAGTATATATGCACATCTCTTTATCATTCAGGTACATTTCTATGTCCGTTCAACAATGGATGTTTCTTTTAGAGGTGAAAGATGTGAAGACCCGATATGCCATTTTGAGTTCTAGCTCTGCATTTCGAAATTTGAGGCCTTGAATAGCTTCATCTAATTTTTTTGACTTGTGTGCATGGTTCGTTACAATTCTCATAAAGTTTAGACGTGCCTTGAAAGAGAAATTCTAATTGTAGAATTTTAATGTTATTAGAGTTGATCACAGTCAACATTCTTGATAAATAATCTTAGATCGTTATTTTGACGATTCTGGTAGGTTTGTATGATGATTATGGACTGGTACGTATGTTTGGTTTGGGTCTCGGGTGACCCAATGTTATTTTGTCACTTATAGTTGAAAGTTAGAAATTTGACTTATAAACATTTTAAATCCTTGAGTTTTGATACTTGATTATTCGTTTTGATGTTGTATTTTATGTTTTGAGCTTACGAGTGAGTTGTGTGAGGCTAACATACTTGTTTGAATGATAATGGGGTCTTGAGGGGCTCAGGTAAGTTTTAGAATGGTTTCAGGCTATTTTGATAAGTTTTACATTTCTAGTGTTGTTGTTGTTGTCGCAATTGCAACGACTAGCTCGGAAATGCAAGGTTCCCATTTGTTAATACAATCTCGCATTTGCAAAGTTCAAAGGGCGGAGCTCAGTGTCAAAATTGTGATGCTGAGGTTCGCAGTTGAGAATATGTAGGCTCGGGGAGCTTTTCCGCTTTTGGGATCAACATGTCATATTTGCGAGCTGGACAATTGCAAATAATGTTTTGACTATTGCGATATCTACAGCTGGGTAAAAAGTGAAGGGTTTCGAGATTAACTCATTTTATTCTATTTTTGAGATTACGTAAGGAGGCAATTTTTGAGAGGATTTTCGTTCAAACTTCAAGGGTTAATAATTTTAACTTAGTTTTGATTTATTTCCTTAATTCCCAAATATTTTCATCCCTTATACGATTTAAAAGAGTAAAAAATAAAATTTTGGGTAGTAACTTAAGAAAGTAGTTTATGGAGATTTAGACCTCAATATGAGGTCGTATATTGAAATAAAATACATATTTGGACTCGGGAAAGAATGTGTTAATCAAAACTTGGTCTTGATTTCGAATTTCGACAGTGTAGGCCCGAGTTGACTTTTTGTTGACTTTTCTAAATATGATAAAGATCAAACCCTTTTAGTATTTTGAGGGTTCCTTAAGCTTTTTTTTGTCTAATTTGAGTATTTAGATTCGGGTGGTTTGGAGGCTTGTTCTAAAGGAGAGTTGATTTGTTCCGAAAAGAGGTAAATGTCTTGGCTAACCTTGATTTGAGGGAATTAGGTTGTACTTGGGTCTACTTGCTACATGTTAAGTATGTTGGAGGGGGTGTATAGGCGTGATGACGAGTGTATATGCGTTATAAGGGGTTAAACGTGTGGGTAGAATTAGACTTATTTATGTCTTATTGCTTTATGTATTATTTTTTCTACGCTTCAAATAGTTCGTGAAACCTCTTGATTAGTCACATACATGTTAATTGTTACGTTTAAGTTTTGATGAAATATTTGTACATTATGGTACTTGAAAAGTTCGCTCGCCTATTATTGCAAAAGTTATTATTATTATTATCCCTCACATGTGCATTATGCTAAATCACTCTTCTTGATGTTATTTATGCTTCCTACCTTGATCGGTACTGTCTTATGTATTCCTGGAGAGGAAGAGTGAATTGCAAGAAGGGCGATTTTGTGCTTGTGAGGAAGAGTGATTTATGTGCTTCTTGACATCATTATCATTGCACAAATGGTGTTTCTGTGCTTGGTGAGGAAGAGTGGTATGTATATATGTGCACGAAGGGTGTTACTGTGTCGGTAAGGATAAGAGATAAATGCACAAAGGGTATTTCCATGCTATGGCTTCTTTTACCCCTTTGCTTTTGTTATGCGGATTTCTGGACTTGGCTATGCCGTTTTATGGTTAACGTTTCATTCTCTTGTATTTGAGTTGTTGGAAATTGCTTGGTTTTATTATTTGAGAAAATATGGTCGTTACTTCTCTTAGTTGTTTCATTCACCATTCCTCGCACTTATTTTGTTAATTCCTCTTGTTAGTTCTCTTGTTTTTTCTCTTGGTTTATATAGTAGGTGTCTAACTTAGGCTCGTCAATACCTCGTCGGGGTTAGACTCGATATTTACTGAGTACATTGAGTTAGTTATACTCATACTATACTTATAGACTTATTGTGCATATTCAAGCATTGGTCCTAGTGAAGCTCCAATAGGTGATTAGCTTGGACATTTGGGAGACTCGAGGTAGTTTTGCATATTCGTTTGTAGACTCCGGAGTCACCTTCATTATCATTGCTACTGTTTACTTGCACCAGACAATATTGTATTTTGTTTTAAATTTTATATTTAGTACTCTTTGGAGCTCATGTACTCAGTGACACCAGTCTTGAAAAGTTGTTTATGTCAGTTGTTGATGGTTTTTAGACTTATTCCGTAATTTTAGAAGCTTTCACTCTCTATTTATGATATTATACTATTAATTATTAGGTTTTGCTTCTATCATTATTATTAAGTATTGGCTTGTCTAGCAATCAGTTAAGCGCCATTATGATCCCTTGGTTGAGATTTTGGGGTGTGACATTAACATTTAAGAAAAACAAAAATTCTAGAATTTTAAAGTAAAAAGAAATTTTCAATAGTGGTTGATCATAAAGAGGAGACTTTATGTGATAAAGTACAGTTATGTCTGTATACATGCTTATCCATGCATTAAATATTATGGTATTGCTAATGTCATGGTTTTCTATGTATAATAATACTCAATATGGTATATAACTAATACAAGTATTAATGTCACGACCAAAAACCATCATCCGGTCTTGACATCGTTTAACTCACTTGCTAGGCAAGCCAGGCATAACAAAAAAAACATAAATACTGAATTAATAGAAAAAGTGTCACGACCCAAATTTCCCAACCTTAAGGATCGTGATGGCGCCTAACATCATACTTTCTAGGCAAGCCAATGTTAGAGTTTGATTGACTATTTCCATTTATTAACCATTTAAACATAATAAAATAAATTTAAAATAAACTTACTCTAATGGCTTTCAATGCATAATTCCGAATATAAAGAAATAAACCATTTAATAAATCAAGCCACGAACTAATTATATAAATAACTCTAAACCCACCTCAGGGTCTGGTGTCACAATTCAGGAACTACTAAAGAATACTACAAATACTGGGCTGAAATAAATAGTGTAACTGTTCTGAATATAATAAAATAGTTTTATAAAAACAGGAGAAGACTCTCGGGATCTGCGAATGCCGGCAGATATACCTCGTGTCTCCGGAGAATAGATAACTGCTCTAAATATCTCTATTGCTGGCTGGTACCTGGATTTGTAGAAAAGAGTGCAGAGTGTAGTATCAGTACAACCGACCTCATGTACTGAGTAAGTGCCGAGCCTAACCTCGACGAAGTAGTGATGAGGCTACGGCGGTGCATTAACAACATAACATGTGACAATAATATATGAAGCAAGAAGGAAATCTAAAACAAATAAATAACAATTGCGACAACACTAAAAAATAACTCGATCGCCTCTTTCCAGGTCTCAGATATAACCAATTTTCAAACAATTTCCAAACTTCCAAACTTTAAACCTTAAACAAAAGTAGTACCAAAAATATGAAGAATAGTAAAATAAAACATTTAAGTTTTTCAAATCTTTGTTTCCTTTGAAAATCAGTAAAATACAAGTGTCCTCCCATATTACTCCTTGTTGCGGCATGCAACCCGATCCCATGTCCACCCTTATCACTCCTTGTTGCAGCGTGCAACCCGCTCCCACCAGACATATCATCTCAATTTATTTATAAATTTCACAATTCAGGCCAAGTCTTTCACAATATTTTTGTGTCAATAATTATAAATAAAAAACTGAATTTTCTCATAAATTTCATCAATATCCTCTCAACCATGAAACCAATAGGAACATAAATATATATATCTCGTAAAACAATGCCAAACTGCTCAACCTTTTTGTACCACAAGGGAACCAAATAAACAATCAATACTCTTCCAAAATAACCAGAACAATATTCAACAACAACGTAACAAGGCCAAGTAGTCACAGAAATAATAATGAACGTAGAACAATTAGGACAGGAATCAATTAAATTGAAAACGGGGAAAGGATCATGTTTAATAGACCATTTGGTGGTGCATAGATACTCGTCACCTCACCTATACACCACACACATGCAATTCACATAGTAAATAAGTGGGGATTCCTATCCCTCAAGTCAAGGTTAAACCAAGCACTTACCTCGATCTAACAAGCACTTCACTACTGTAGCACTACCTTTCCTTTAGAATTTGCTTCTAATCCGCTTGAATCTAATCACAATTTGTTCAATGTTATCAATCATGGCCTAAAGGAATCATCTTTGTTGAAAAACAATGGTCTTCCTAAGTTTTCCTTTGCAAATTTGAAAATCAACCCCGGACCCGCTTGGTCTAAACTCGAGGTTCGGACCAAAACCCGTTTACCCAATCTCCCCCGAGCCCGGGTATACAATTGGTATTGGAACCCGACCTCAATTAAAGGTCCAATTTGTCAAAATTTGAAATTCCTAAGTTCTACCCAAAAACCAAATTTTTACCATGAAAACTCTAGATTTTTTGTTGCAATCTTGTTAAACGTTGTTAGGAAATGAAAGAAATTAGTTAGAGATCATTTACCAATGGTTTGGAGAAGTTTGGGTCTTTGGAAAATCGCCTATGGAGGTTTAGGGTTTTAGAAAATTGAAAAAGACGTGAAAATCACGTCAAAAATCTGATATAACAGGTTGCTGGTCTCGTATTTGCGAACTGGAGTTCGCATTTGCGAACCCTGGGCTTTCCGGAGAGATATCGCAAATGCGAACAGGACCTCGCGTTTGCGAACATGGTCCTTCGCATTTGTGACCCATGACCTCGCATTTGCGAGATCAGAGGCTGGCCATTGGCTTCGCATTTGCGAAGCCCGACCTCGCATTTGCGAGATCTGAGGCCTGCACACCAGATGTTCAACTGTTGGAGTATTTTTCTAAGGCTAGACATTCCGTAGCCTACCCGAAACTCAACCGAGCCTTCGTGGATCCAAACCAAACATGCACACAAGTCTAAAAACTTCATACGGACTTGTTCGTGCGATCAAATCATCAAAATAACATCAAAATCTACAGATTTAGCCTCAAACTCGAGATTCCTCAAGAACACTCAAATTCCTAACTTTTCAACCGGATGTCCGAATTACATCAAATCAACTCTGATTCTCATGAAACTTCACAGATAGGACTTATATAACATAACGAACTTGTTCCGGGCTCCGAAACCAAAATACGGTCCAGGTATCATAGATTTTACATATTATTTCATTTTTTTATTTCTTGATTTAACCAGCAGAACAATTTTCTTCAAAAATTATTTTCTAAGGATTGGGACCTCGGAATTCATTTCTGGACATACGCCCAAGTCCCATATTTTTCTGCGGACCTCCCGGGATCGTCGGAACACAGATCCGGGTCCGTTTACCAAAAATATTGACCAAAGTCAACTAAAACCAAATTTTAACTCTAGAAATTACTATTTCTCATATTTCCACATAAAAGCTTTCCGGTTTCACGCCCGGGTTGTGCACGCAATTGAGGTAATTAAAATTAGTCTTCTTAGGGCTAGTAAGCCTAGAATTAAGTCTGTTTTTCTAAAATGACCCTTTGGGTCATCACAATCTCCACCTCTAAAACACACGTTCGTCCTCGAACGGACGTAGAAAGTTACCTGAATTGGCAAACAAGTGTGGATATTTACTCTGCATGTCTGACTCGGACTCCCAAGTAGCCGCCTCGACGGGCTGACCTTTCCATTGCACTCGAACTGAAGGATAACTCTTAGTCCTCAACTGACGAACCTGCCGGTCTAAAATGGCTACCGGCTCCTCCTCATAAGTCAGGTCTTTGTCCAATTAGACAGAGCTGAAATCTAACACGTGGGACGGATCACCATGATATTTTCGGAGCATAGACACGTGGAATACCGGATGAACTGAGGATAACCCTGGAGGCAACGCAAGTCTATAAGCTACCTCCCCCACTCTATCAAGAATCTCAAATGGCCCGATATACCTAGGGCTCAACTTACCCTTATTTCCAAACCTCATAACACCCTTCATGGGCGACACACGAAGAAATACTTTCTCTCCCACCATGAATGCCACATCACAAACCTTACGATCGACATAACTCTTTTGCCTAGACTGAGCTGCACGAAATCTCTCCTGGATAATCTTAACCTTATCCAAGGCCTCCTGAACTAAGTATGTACCTAGTAACCGATCTTCTCCAGGATCGAACCATCCAACTGGCGACCTGCACCACCTACCATATAATGCCTCATAAGGAGCCATCTGAATGCTCGACTGATAGGTATTATTATAAGCAAACTCCGCTAACGGCAAGAATGGTACGCTCGGACTACCCGTTAGTCTGAGGCTGAAATGTGGTACTCAACTCTACTCAGGTACCCAACTCACGCTGAACTTCCCTTCAAAAGTGCGAAGTAAACTGCGTACCCCGATCAGAAATGATAGATACGGGCCCACCATGAAGGCAAACAATCTCCCGAATATATAACTCAGCCAATCGCTCAGAAGTATAAGTACTTTCCACATGAATGAAATGTGATGATTTAGTCAGCCTATCCACAATAACCCAAACTACGTCAAATTTCCTCTGAGTCTGTGGGAGTCCAACAACGAAGTCTATAGTGATACGCTCCCACTTCCACTCAGGAATCTTTATCTGCTGTAGCAAACCACCAGGTCTCTGATGCTCATATTTTACCTGCTGACAATTTAAGCAACGAGCCACATACGCAAAAATGTCTTTCTTCATCCTTCTGCACCAATAATGTTGCCTCAAGTCTTGGTACATTTTTTCTGCACCTGGGTGAATCGAATACTTAGAACTGTGAGCCTCCTCAAGGATCAACTCACGAAGGCCATCAACATTAGGCATACATATACGACCCTGCATCATCAAGATACCGTCATCTCCAACTGTAACCTGCTTGGCGCCACCGCGCTGAACTGTGTCCCTAAGGACCATCAAATGCAGTTCATCATCTTGTCGCTCTCGGATACGCTCAATTAGAGTAGACCGAGCGACTGTACAAGCTAGAACACTGTTGGGTGAAATATCCAACCTCACGAACTGATTAGCCAATGTCTAAATGTTTGAGCTAACGCTCTCTCACTAACTGGAATATACGCAAGGCTGCCAATACTCACCGCCTTCCTACTCAATGCATCGGCCACCATGTTGGCCTTCCCTGGATGATATAATATGGTGACATCATAATCCTTCAGTAACTCTAACCATCTTCGCTGCCTCAAATTTAGATCCTTCTGCTTGAATAAGTACTGAAGACTACGATGGTTAGTAAAAACCTCGCACGACATGCCATAAAGATAGTGCCTCCAAATTTTCAATGCATGAACAATGGCTGCCAACTCTAAGTCATGAATAGGATAATTCTTCTCATGGACTTTCAGTTGTTGAGATGCATACGCAATCACCCTACCATCCTGCATCAACACTGCTCCAAGTCTAACTCGGGAAGCGTCACAATACACCGCGAAAGAACCTAAATCTGATGGTAACACCAACACCGGTGCTGAAGTCAAGGCTGTCTTTAGCTTCTGAAAGCTCGCCTCGCACTCGTCTGACCATTTAAATGGGGCACCTTTCTGAGTCAATTTAGTCATTGTGGCTTTTTTGGATGAGAACCCCTCCACAAAACGACGGTAGTAACCCGCCAAACCCAAGAAACTCCTAATCTTCGTAGTTGTAGTGGGTCTAGGCCAATCCCTGACTGCCTTTATCTTCTTCGGATCAACCTAAATACCCTCAGCTGATACGATATGACCCAAGAAGGCTACAGAATCCAACTAGAACTCATATTTTGAAAACTTGGCATACAACTGATTATCTCTCAAAATCTGGAGTGCTATACGGAGGTGCTGCTCATGCTCTTCCTGACTGCGGGAGTATATAAGAATGTCATCAATGAACACGATCATGAAAGAGTCCAGATGGGGCTTGAAAACCTGATTCATCTAATCCATAAAGGTTGTTGGAGCATTAGTCAGCCGTGGTGCCCATACCTCGTCCGAGAGGTTGTCTTAGGAACATCGGACGCCCTAATATTCAGATGATGATAGCCCGACCTCAAATCAATTTTCGAAAATACCCTAGCACCTTGAAGCTGATCAAATAGGTAATCAATTCTCGGCAACAGATACTTATTTTTTATAGTAACTTTATTCAGCTACTGGTAATCTATACACATCCTCATCGACCCATCTTTCTTCATTACTAACAATACTGGTACACCCAAAGGCGAGACACTAGGTCTGATTAAACCCTTATCTAGAAAATCTTGCAACTGCTCTTTCAACTCATTCAATTCTGGTGGGGCCATCCGATATCGAGGAATGGAAATGGGCTGAGTGCCCGGAGCCACATCAATACAGAAATCAATATCCCTATCGGATGGCATCCCCGGCAGTTCTGCAGGAAATACCTCAGGAAACTAACGAACGATAGGAACTGACTCTATGGAAGAAACCTTGGCATTGGAATCACGAATATGTGCCAAATAAGCCAAACACCCTTCCTCCACCTTGCGGTGAGCCTTAGCATATGAAATTACCCGACTGGAAAAATGTTCAGGAGTCCCTTTCCATTCTAATCGAGGCAACCCGACAATGCTAAAGTAAATGTCTTGGCGTGACAGTCCAAGATGGCATAATAGGGCGACAACCAATCCATGCTCAATATAACATCAAAATCAACCATGTCTAGAAGTAAAAGATCCACACTAGTTTCAAGACTTTCAATGACTACCACGCACGAACGACACACACGATCTACCACAATAGCATCCCCCACCGGTGTAGACAATTAAACATGAACACTCAAGGGATCACGGGGCACATTCAAGTACGAGGAAAAATAGGAATAAACATAAGGATTAGTAGACCCCAGATCAAACAAAACTGAAGCAACTCTATCACAAACTGAGATGATACCTGTAATAACAGCGTCGGAGGACTCTACCTCATGCCTGGCTTGAAATGCATATAGTCGGGGCTGGGCCCCGCCACCCTGAACCACACCTCTGGGAGGACCTCCACCTCTAGCGGGTAGACCTCCAACTCTAGATATCTGTCCTCCACCTCTAACATTCTGGCCTCTAACTCTAACTACCTGATCCCTACCCCTGGCTGGCTGGGCAGATGGTGCTGCATCTGGTGCCGAAACTATGGCACGAGAACCCTGGTACTGATGTTGATTACCCAGAAACTTCGGACAAGCTCTCCGAATATGCCCATATTCACCAGACCTAATACATCCCTCCTGATATGAGGACTGAACCTGACGAATTGGCTGACCACGATAATAACTCTGCAGAGAATGGGCTCTAATAGGAGCTGAAGGAGCATTGTAGATTGGCTGAGCGGAAGGAGGCACATAAGAACCACGACCTCCTGAAGTACCTTGTGAAGCCTATAGTGCTGAGTGAAACAGCCTAGAAGAATGGCCTCTACTAAATGAAGTCTCACCTCCAGATGAGGCACCACTGAAACCACCGGAATGGCGAGGTCTCTTGTGTGACCCCTGACCTGCCATCCCAAGAACTGACTCAACCCTCCTAGCCACATTAGTTGCGTTCTGAAAAGAAATCTCGGTCCCTGTTTCCTTGGCCATCTGCAACCTGATGGGCTGAGAAAGGCCCTCAATAAACCGTCTGACCCTTTCTCTCTCTGTGGTTAACAAGAGAATAGCATGTCTAGCCAAGTCCACGAAACGAGTCTCATACCAGGTCACGGTCACGCTTCCCTGCTGAAGTTGCTCAAACTGACGTAGCTTATCCAAAAAGAGATGAGAGAACTGATCCCAAGTGAGAGCAGGTTATCCAACTGGCCTTGTCAACAAATAGTCCCTCCACCACTTCTTGGCGGAACCAGTCATCTGAAAAGCCGCGAAATCGACCCCATCGGTCTCTAGAATACCCATATTACGCAGAACCTCATGACAACTATCCAGATTTTCTTGAGGATCCTCTGAAGTAGAACCACTGAAGTGAACAGGAAATAACTTAATGAACCTGTCCAATCTCCATAAAGCATCGGTAAACATGGCTGCCCCATCAATGGGCGGCACGGTTGTAACTAGCTGAATTATCCCAACTGTATTGGCTGTTGGGGTCTGAACCGGAGTGTGGGTAGAAGGAGTCTAGACCCCTCCTCCAGCCTGAGATACGGCTGCTGCAACGGGTAATGTGACATTCTGGGCCACACTCACCATCAGGCCCACTAAACGGACCAAAGCATCCTGAAGAACCGGGGTGGCAATAAACCCCTCGGGAACCTGAGTTGGTCCCGTTGGAACGGTTTGAGCTGGAACCTCCTCATTAATCTCAATCTAGGGCTCCGCAGCTGGGGCTGCTCTGTAGGCAACAGGCTGTGTCCTTCCCCTGCCTCGGCCTCTGACGTGCCCTCGGCCTCTGCCCCTAGTAGGAGTTGCTGCTGCTGGAGGACTGGAATGCTGGTCAGCGAAAGATGAAGCACGTGTTCTCGCCATCTGCGAGAAAATAGAAGGATCCAATCAGTATTTGAGATACAAGAATCGCACGATAGTATAGAAATAAAAATGGAGTTGTTCCTAACTCAATAACTGCCGAAATATAAGTACAGACATCTCCGTACCGATCCTTCATACTCTACTAAGCTTGTTCGTGAATTGTGAGACCTAAGCAACCTAGTGCTCTGATACCAACTTGTAACGACCCAAATTTCCCAACCTTAAGGATCGTGATGGCGCCTAACACCATACTTGCTAGGCAAGCCAATGTTAGAGTTTGATTGACTATTTCCTTTGATTAACCATTTAAACATAATAAAATAAATTTAAAATAAACTTACTCTAATGGTTTTCAATGCATAATTCCGAATATAAAGAAATAAACAATTTAATAAACCGAGCCACGAACTAATTATATAAATAACTCTAAAACCACCCCAGGGTTCGGTGTCACAATTCACGAACTACTAAAGAATACTACAAATATTGGGCTGAAATAAATAGTGTAACTGTTCTGAATATAATAAAATAGTTTTATAAAAATAGGAAAAGATTCTCGAGATCTGCGAACGCCGGCAGATATACCTCGTGTCTTCGGAGAATAGATAACTGCTCTAAATATCTCTACTGTTGGCTGGTACCTGGATCTGCACAAAAGAGTGCAGAGTGTAGTATCAGTACAACCGACCCCATGTGCTGAGTAAGTGCTGAGCCTAACCTCGACGAAGTAGTGACGAGGCTACGTCGGGGCATTAACAACATAACCTGTGACAATAATAGATGAAGCAAGAAGGAAATCTAAAACAAATAAATAACAATTGCAACAACACTTAAAAATAACTCAATCGCCTCTTTCCAGGTCTCAACTATAACCAATTCTCAAACAATTTCCAAACTTCCAAACTTTAAACCTTAAACAAAAGTAGTACAAAAAATATGAAGAATAGTAAAATAAAACATTTAAGTTTTTCCAATTCCTAACTTTTCAATCGGATGTCCGAATTACATCAAATCAACTCTGATTCTCATAAAACTTCACAGATAGGACTTATATAACATAACGAACTTATTCCGGGCTGCGGAACAAAAATACGTGCCCGGTATCATAGATTTTACATATTATTTCATTTCTTTATTTCTTGAATTAACCAGCAAAATAATTTTCTTCAAAAATTGTTTTCTAAGGCTTGCCCCAAGTCCCATATTTTTCCGCGGACCTCCCGGGATCGTCGAAACACAGATCCGGATCCGTTTACCAAAAATGTTTACCAAAGTCAACTAAAACCAAATTTTAACTCTAGAAATTACTATTTCTCATATTTCCACATAAAAGTTTTCCGGTTTCACGCCCAGACTGCGCACGCAATTGAGGTAATTAAAATTAGTCTTTCTAGGGCTAGTAAGCCTAGAATTAAGTCTGTTTTCCTGAAACGACCCTTTGGGTCATCACAAAAAGTACAGGTCTAAGGCCAATTAAAATCAACAACATCGTCAATACATAGCAAATCCCTAGAACTGGTAAATACTGAGCCATGAGGTGCAAAAGGAAAGTACAAGTTTGAAATGTCAAATAACAATATTTTATGAATGAAAAACAACAGTACATAAAGAAAAAGAGAAACCAAGATACTCAGTAACAACCCCTAGCTATTGGTGGCTCGATCCAACACCTGGATCTGCACAATTAAGTGCAGAGTGTAGTATAAGTACAACCGACCCCATGTACTCAGCAAGTATCACAACTAATCTCGGCTAGGTAATATAAGCTAGAATTATAAATGATACTTGCTAATCACACGTAAAGTTCATGAATTCAGCAAGTACAAAACAATAATAGATCAAGTATAAATATAAGAAAGAACCACCTTGGTACAAATAATTTCTTAACATTCTCTATTCAGACAACAATCCAGCATATAAAGGAGATAGGCAAATAAGTCAGGTAAACAACCAAGGAAATTGCAAGTAAAGATGAAATGCAATGACCAAATCAAACACTAGACAACTTTTATTCGGTATTTCCATAACCATACCAAACCACTGATCAGTTTTCCTCAAACTGCGTGTACACCATCAAGAAGGATTATGAGAGGGTGACACTAGGGGATGGATCCATACCCACACACTTCACAGACAACTCACATGCTAATAATATCAATCACACGGACAACTCACGTGTTGCACGGACAACTCACATACTGCACGGACAACTCACGTGCAAATAATACCAATATCTCGAATACGCACAGACAACTCACGCGCTGAACGGACAACTCGCGTGTTGCGCCGACAACTCAAGTGACAAAATCACAATTTGCCCGGCGTGGTCACAAACTCAATATCACAATCTGCC
This sequence comes from Nicotiana undulata, assembly GCA_005239495.1. Lineage (NCBI taxonomy): Eukaryota > Viridiplantae > Streptophyta > Magnoliopsida > Solanales > Solanaceae > Nicotiana > Nicotiana undulata. Next base: position 29,857 of record ML288815.1, read on the forward strand.
CGACGTGGTCACACGCTCAATATCACAATCTGCCTTCCATGATCACATGCTCAATATCATAATCCTCCCGGCATGGTCACGGGCTACCAGTCCAAATCCATATCACATAGAAAACAAATATAATATAGTACCTATGCATGATCAATGAACATTAAAGCTCAAACTCCTGGACTGATATAAATGACATGCTAAGGTGTATGTATGTGCAAAGTGTGCTATTATAGCTCAATCAGGTAAATACATCACGAAAGTGGAAATTTATCAGGTTCAATCGGGATATTAACCTCAAACATGGTACAAGTAGCTCACAAAGGGGTACAAATATGAGAAACATCACAACATGAATCATAGCGATCAATGCAAGGTGTATCATAGCCTAACCACTACCCCGAGAATAAATAAATACCCTGGTGCATGCACTGGGCTCAAATCCACACATGAGCGCCACCCATAGCACGTATCTATCACACATAAATTAGGAAACTAATGCATCAATGTCACGACCCGATTTACCCTCAGGAAGGTATCGTGACGACACCTAGTCTCTACGACTAGGTAAACCTACATTTGCGAAAAATAAATATAATATAATAAATAAAAACAGAAAGAAGAACACAGAAGACATAACATAGCCGCTCGACATGTACAATATACTTCCTAAAACCCGAAATTTCACATTTAGTCAGAAGCTCTGTACTAAAATAGCTCAATACAACGAAGAACATAAAATACATAAGATGTCTCTGTCTAACTAGAATAGAATATGACTCGTAGGATTCTGCGGACGCGGCAGAATTACCTTGCGGTCTCCTCTAGGCAGCTGCTCGACCCCTAGCAACGAAACTGCGTACTGGTACCTGGATCTGCACACGAAAAACATGTGCAGGAAAGGGCATGAGTACTCCACAATCGGTACCCAGTAAGTGCCAAGCCTAACCCCGGTTAAGTAGTGACGAGGTCAGGTTAAGGCTCTACTGGATTTTTATAAGTAAGAAAGTTTAAAAATAGTACGGAAGAATATAAATTCTAAGGTAAGCAGTAGAAATGAATAATCTGAAAGTAAAACAGCAACAGGGAGCCCTTGGCTCAGCACAAAGTATCACACGGTGGAATCTCCCGGGACACGTCCCGTAGTTCCAAATGTAAAGATGCAGTACATGGGGAAAACTCCCGGAATACGTCCGTAGTCCCAATTTAAATATGCAGTACAGAGGGAAAGCTCCTGGAATACGTCCGTAGTCCCAATTTAAATATGCAGTACAGGGGGAAAGCTCCCGGAATACGTCTGTAGTCCCAATTTATATATGCAATGCGAATGAATACTGGATAAAGTTTATTTAAAAAGATCAGGAGATAATCACAGGCAAGAAAAGGATAAGACTATCTAAACATGGCGCACATAGTAGCAAATAGGGAATTCAGTTAAAGCAGGTAGACATGCTTCTTCCTAACCTAAACTACGCAATTAGCATTTTAAACAGTGAAATAGGAGTGAAATGATTTATGTCATGGAAAGGAAAGTGGAAATTTAGCACAATGGTGGTTGTGCACGTACTCGTCACCTCACGTACACGGCGCCCACACAACAATTAGTATCAAAACAACCTAAGGGGAAGTCCCCAACATAGAGTTAGGCAAGCCAATTACCTCGACTGCTCTACTCAACTCAAAACCACGCTCTTGCCACGAGTTCCTGACTCCGAATGGCCCAAATCTATTAAATTCAATTTCATAATGTAAATATTACTTTAAGGAATCAATATAGCTAATTAGTTTGAAGCTAATACGCAAAATTAAGAAAATGGCCCAAAAGGTCCCTCGGGCCACGTCCCGGAATCGGGTAAAAATTACAAATTCCGAACATACATTCACTCACGGGTCTACATATAAGTATTACTCGAATCGTATATCAAAATACCAATCAAAACTCAAAAATTTGGCCTAGGAACTTCATCCAATTTTTTCCCAATTTTCCACCATAAATTCGAATTTAAAGGGTATATTTAAGAGCATAATAATGGAAATTAGTCTAAACCGAGTAGGAATCACTTACCCAAATTGCCCAGGTGAAAATCTCCCCAAAAATCGCACTTTCCCGAGCTCCCAAGTTCAAAATATGAAAAATGGTTCAAACCCGAATTTTGGGTCTTTTATGATTCTGTCCAAGTCTTCTTCAGTGCGATCGCGGACTTCCAGTCGCGATCGAGAAGTGTAACCAACACACGCCTAATTTTTCCTCTATGCGAATGCAGGGATCTGCTCGTGAACGCGTACCTCAACTTACTCAGACCTACGCGATCGCGGTTGTCTTCACGTGACCGCATAGAGTAACACTCACATCCTCAGCCGCCTAATGTATTCTATGCGAACGCGACATGACTTATGCGAACGCAGTGGCTAAGCTGCCCAACCTATGAGATCGCTAACCTATTTATGCGATCGCATAGAACAAAAATCCTACCTGCCTCCACTTACTCTACGCGATCGCGGATTCTCCCATGCGATCGCAATGAAGGAAAAGCTGCTGCAATAACACCAGAAAAACTAGCAAAATACATAAGGGTAAAAATGCCCGTTTGAGCATCCGAAACACACCCGAGGCCCCCGGGACCTCAACCAAACTTATCAACCAGTCCTAATACCTCATTCAAACTTACTCGAGCATTCAAAACACGTCCCATAACATCAAAGTCACTTATTATACATGGATTCGAGACTAAGAACTTATGAAATTTCCAAAATCCACAACCGATGTCAAAACTAGTCCGAATGACCTCAAATTTTACACACAGGTCATAAATGACACTACGGACCTATAGCCACTCTCGAAAATCCATTCTGATCCCGATATCAAAATTTCACCTATCGGCCTAAATCGTCGAAATTCTAACTTTCGCCAATTCAAACCTAAATCTACTACGGACTTTGAAAACACGCTCCTAACCCCGAAATAACCCAACAGAGCTAACGGGGTCGACGAAGTTCCATTCCGTATCCATCTTCACACAGTACCAACTACGGCACGATTTCTAAAGCTTAAACTCACATATAAGGACTATGTGTCCAAAAACTCTCTGAAATTCACAACTAAACGTTCCGACAAGTCCCAAAAGCAAAAATAGACATGGGAAAAGCAGTTATTAGGGTATCAGGGCGCTAACTCTCAAAACGACCGACCGAGTCGTTATATTCTCCCTCTCCTAAGAAAATAGTTCGTCCTCGAACGAGTATAGAGATATACCTGAAGCTGTGAAAAGATGAGGGTACTGACTGCGCATATCCTGCTCGATCTCCCAAGTCGCCTCCTCTACCGGCTGACCCCTCCACTGAACCTTGACTGATGCAATATTCTTTGACCTAAGCTTTCTGACCTATCTATCCAATATGGCTACTGGCTCCTCAACATATAATAAATCCTTGTCCAACTGAACTGAACTAAAATCCAAAACATGAGTCGGGTCACCGTGATACTGCTGGAGCATAGAGACGTGGAATACCAGATGAACTCCTGTTCGGTTGGGAGGCAAGGCCAGCTCATAGGCAACCTCCCCAACACACCACAACACCTCAAAAGGGCCAATAAATCTTAGACTCAGCTTACCCTTCTTCCCGACCTCATGACGCCCTTCATAGGCGATAACCGAAGCAAAACTCGATCACTAGCCATAAATGCCAAATCGCGAACCTTCCAGTCCGCATAACTCTTCTTCCTGGGCTGAGCTGTGCGAAGTCTCTCCTGAATCACCTTCACTTTGTCCAGGGCATCCTAAACCAATTTGTACCTAACAATCGGGCCTTGCCCGGCTCAAACCATCCCACTGGATACCTGCACCGCCTACCATACAAAGCCGCATACGGCGCTATGTGAATAGTGGACTGGTAGCTGTTATTATAAGCAAACTCTGAAAGTGGCAAGTACCGGTCCCATGACCCTCCAAAATCCATCACACAAGCACGGAGCATATCCTCAAGAATCTGAATCTTGCGCTCGGACTGCCCGTCCGTTTGAGGGTGAAAGGTTGTACTCAACTCTACCCTGGTGCCTAGCTCCTGCTGAACGGCTCTCCGGAACCATGAAGTGAATTGTGTACCTCTATCGAAAATGATAGATACTGGAATACCGTGGAGGCGAACAATCTCCCTGATATAAATCTCAGCCAACCTCTCAGAGTAATATGTAGTCATCACTAGAGTGAAATGGGCTGACTTGGTCAGTCGATCCACAATCACCCAAATAGCATCGAACATTCTCAAAGTCTGAGGAAGTCCAACCACAAAGTCCATGGTGATCCGCTCCCACTTCCACTCTGGAAGCTCAATCTACTGAAGTAGCCCTCCTGGTCTCTGATGCTCATATTTGACTTGCTGACAGTTGAGACACTTGGCCACAAACTCCACTATATCATTTTTCATCCTTCTCCACCAATAGTGTTGTCTCAGATCCTGGTACATCTTCGCGGTACCCGGATGAATGGAATACCGCGAGCTATGGGCCTCCTCAAGAATCAACTCCCGAAGCCAATCCACATTGGGCACACAGATCCGACCCTGCATCATCATCACACATTCATCTCCTATAGTCACATCCCTGGCATTACCTCGTCGAACCCTGTCCTGAAGAACCAGAAGGTGGGGGTCATCATACTAGCGCTCTCGAATGCGATCATAAAGAGAAGATAGAGCAACCACACACGCTAATACCCGGCAAGGCTCTGAAAGATTCAATCTCACAAACTGACTGGCTAAGGACTGAACATCTAAGGCTAAGGGCCTCTCAACTGCATGAATGTATGCCAAACTCTCCACCCGGCGGCTCAAGGCGTCGGCCACCACATTGGCCTTCCCCAGGTGGTATAATATGGTGATGTCATAGTACTTTAGTAACTCCAACCATCTCCGCTGGCGAAATTGAGGTCCTTCTGCCTGAACAAGTGCTGCAAACTCCGGTGATCCGTGAAAATCTCATAGGGAACACCGAATAAATAATGATGCCATATCTTCAGGGCGTGAAAAATAGTTTTCAACTCGAGATCATGAACTGGATAGTTCTTTTTGTGCACCTTCAACTGCCTGGACGCGTAGGCAACACCCTACCATCCTGCATCAACACCGCTTCAAGGCCAATCCTCGAAGCATCACAATAGACTGTGTAGGACCCTGAACCCGTAGGCAATACCAACACTGGAGTTGTAGTCAGGGCTGTCTTGAGCTTCTTAAAGCTCTCCTCACACTCCTCAGTCCACCTGAACGGAGCACCCTTTTGGGTCAATCTGGTCATAGGTGCTGCAATGGATGAAAATCCCCTCTACAAAACGGCGATAGTACCCAGCCAACCCAAGGAAACTGCGGATCTCAGTAGTTGAAGACCGTCTAGGCCAACTCTGCACCGCCTCCACCTTCTTCGGATCTACCTTGATCCCATCACAAGACACCACATGGCCTAAGAATGCCACAAAATCAAGTCAAAATTCACACTTAGAAAATTTTGCATATAATTTCTTCTCCCTCAAAGTATGAAGCACGGTCCTCAAATAATGCTCATGATTCGCCTGGGACCGAGAATATACCAAGATGTCATCTATAAACACAATGACGAAGGAATCAAGATATGGCCGGAACACACTGTGCATCAAATACATAAAGGCTGCTGGGGCATTGGTCAGCCCAAATGACATGACAAGAAACTCATAGTGACCATATCTGGTCCTGAAGGCAGTCTTCGGGATATCCGGCTCCCGAATCTTCAACTGATGATAGCCAGAACGCACGTCAATCTTTGAAAATACCTGGGACCTTGTAACTGGTCAAATAAATCATCAATGTGAGGCAATGGATACTTGTTCTTCACTGTGACCTTGTTCAACTGCCGATAATCAATACGCATACGCATAGAACCATCCTTTTTCTTAACAAATAATACCAGAGCACCCCAAGGTGATACACTGGGTCTGATGAAAACCTTATCGAGCAACTCCTGCAACTGCGCCTTCAACTCCTTCAACTCAGGAGGAGCCATGCGATAGGGAGGAATGGAAATGGGATAAGTGCCCAGCAACAATTCAATGCCGAAATCAATATCTCTGTCAGGCGGCATACCCGGAAGATCAACTGGAAAAACATCAGGATAGTTCCGCACAACTGGAACTGACTCAACTATAGGGGCATCAACACTAACATCTCTCACATAGGCTAAGTACGCATCACATCCCTTCTCCACCATCCGCTGAGCCTTAAGAAATAAATGACCCTTCGAGGAGTATACTCTAAGGTACCTCTCCACTCTAATCTCGGTAATCGTGGCATATCCAGCGTCACGGTCTTGGCGTGACAATCAAGAATAGCATAATGGGGCGACAACTAGTCCATGCCCAAGATAACATCAAAATCTACCATACTGAGTAATAATAAATCAGCCCTGGTCTCAAAACCACTGATAAAAATCAAACACGATCGATATACACGGTCCACAACAAGAGAATCTCCCACGGGAGTAGAAACATAGATAGGGGAACTCAAGGAATCCCGGATATCCCCATATGTGAAGCAAAATAAGAAGACACATATGAATACGTAGAGCCTGGGTCAAATAATACTGATGCATCCCTATGACAAATATGGACAATACCTGTGATGACTAAATCTGAAGCTACGACCTCTGAACCGGCTGGAAGAGCATAGTACCTGGTCTGGCCTCCCCCTCTGGGGCAAACTCGACCTCCCCGACCTCCACCTCGAGCTGCCTGAGCAGGTGGGGCAGTAGCTGGGGCTGGAAGAATAGCTGGAGGACCCGATGGAGCACGGGGTGCCTGACAAGTCTGAGATGATGCACCCCTCCTAGCTCTAGGACATTCTCTGAGCACGTGACGAGTGTCACCACACCCAAAACAACCCCTCGGAGGACGTGGCGGCTGATGGTGACTCTGAACTAGCCTGCTGGACTGGGCGGTGATAGCACCTCAAGCAGGAGGCACACTAGATACGGGTGGTGCATAATAAGGCTCCTGAGGTCTAGGATGACCTGGAATACCACTAACTGCTGGAAGAGCTGAATGAATAGGGCGACTCACAAAACCCTTACCATAGCGTGCTGCTGGTGCACGAACTCCCGAAAAATGACCATTCTCTCGAGACCTCTTGGCCTCTCTCTTCTCTCTGTCCCGGGCTAACATACTTTTATTCCTCTGAGCAATACTCATGGCCTGCTGGTAAGTGATGTTTGTCTCCAACTCTCTGGCCATACTGGTCCGAATACTGGGGTGGAGTCCCTCTATGAAGCGTCGAACTCTCTTTCTGATCGTGGAAACCAAAGCTCATGCATGACAAGCCAAGTCACTAAAACGGACTGCATACTCCGACACAGTCATGGTACCCTAGCGTAACTGCTCAAACTCCGCACGCCAAGCATCCCTGAGGCTCTGAGGGACAAACTCAAGCAAAAACATCTCAGAGAACTGATCCCAAGTAAGTGAAGCTGCCTCTTCCGGACTACTCAACTCACAGGCACGCCACCACTGATAAGCCGCTCCCCTTAGCTGGAAAGCAGTGAAAGAAACCTCACTCGTCTCCACAATACCCATAGTGCGGAGAATGCGATGACGCTCCTCAAGAAAACCCAGAGCTTCATCTGAAGCCAGTCCGATGAAGTCAGGTGGGTGGTACTTCTTGTACCTCTCAAGTTTGAGCTGCTCTGCCTCAGAAGCAACTACCCTAGCATCATGCTGAGCTGGAGCCGCTGGGGGCATAGGAATATACTATGGAACCTGCCCAACATGGACCCTCTTCTGAGGAGTACGAGCTGCGGGAGTCTGTGCCCCTCCCCCGGCCTGAGTTGTGGCTGGAGCTATCAGGAGTAGTCCCGCTTGAGACAGAGTGCTGAAGGCGCTCATGAACTGAGCCAAAGTCTCCTGGAGGGCTGGAGTAATAGTAGGGACCTCCTGTGCCCCTCCAACTGTAGTTGTTGGGGGATCCTCCGTCTCAGCTCTCGCGGGTGCTCGGGCTGCACCGCGTGATCGTCCTCTACCCCTGCCCTTGCCTCTGGCGGCTCTGGCTGGGGGCTCGGGTGCCTGATTGTCAGTACGTCTGGTACGGGTCCTCACCATCTGTGAGCAAGAGTAGAATAGAGTTTTAGAATTTTGATGATAGTAACTAGCACGACAAGGAATTCCAAAGAATATGATTGTTCTCAACAGATACATAGCCACTCGAAGATAGATACGGATGTCTCCGCACTAATCCGCGAGACTCTAATAAACCGGCTTATGACTTGTGACTCCTATGAACCTAGACGCTCTGATACCAACTTGCCACGACCTGATTTACCCTTCGGAAGGTATCGTGATGGCACCTAGTCTCTACGACTAGGTAAGCCTAAATTTGCGAAAAAATAAATATAATATAATAAATAAAAACAGAACGAATAACACAGAAGACATAACATAGCCGCTCGGCATGTACAATATACTTCCCAAAACCCGGAATGTCACATTTAGTTACAGCTCTGTACTAAAATAGCTTTATACAACGAAGAACAGAAAACACATAAGATGTCTCTGTCTAACTAGAATAGAAGGTGACTCGTAGGATTCTGCGGACGCGGAAAAATTACCTTGCGGTCTCCTCTAGGCAGTTGCTCGACCCCTAGCCACGATACTGCGTATTGGTACCTGAATCTGCACACGAAAAACATGTGCAGGAAAGGGCATAATTACTCCACAATCGGTACCCAGTAAGTGCCAAGCCTAAGCCCGGTCAAGTAGTGACGAGGTCAGGTTAAGGCTCTACTAGATTTTTATAAGTAAGACAATTAAAAATAGACGGGAGGATATAAGTTCTAAGGTAAGCAGTAGAAATGAATAATCTGAAAGTAAAACAGCAACAGGGAGCCCTTGGCTCAGCACAAAGTATCACAAAGTGAAATCTCCCGGGACACGTCCCGTTGTTCCAAATGTAAAGATGCAGTACAGAGGGAAAGCTCCTGGAATACGTTTGTAGTCCCAATTTAGATATGTTGTACAGGGGAAAAGCTCCCGGAATATGTCCGTAGTCCCAATTTAAATATGCAGTACAGGGGGAAAGCTCCCGGAATACGTCTGTACTCCCAATTTAAATATACAATGCGAATGAATACCGGATAAAGTTAATTTATACAGATCAAGAGATAATCACAGGCAAGAAAAGGATAAGACTATCTAAACATGGCGCACATAGTAGCAAATAGGGAATTCAGGTAAAACAGGTAGACATGCTTCTTCCTAACCCAAACTACGCAATTAGCATATTAAACAGTGAAATATGAGTGAAATGATTTATGGCATGGAAAGGAAAGTGGAAATTTAGCACAATGGTCTGTGTACGTACTCTTCACCTCACGTACACGGCGCCCACACAACAATTAGTATCAAAACAGCCTAAGGGGAAGTCCCCAACACAGAGTTAGGCAAGCCACTTACCTCGACTACTCTACTCAACTCAAAACCACGCTCTTGCCATGAGTATCCGACTCCGAATGTCCCAAATCTATTAAATTCAATTGCATAATGTAAATATCACTTTAAGGAATCAATATAGCTAATTAGTTTGAAGCTAATACGCGAAATTAGGAAAATTGCCCAAAAGGTCCCTCGGGCCCACATCCCAGAATCGGGTAAAAATTATAAATTCCGAATACCCATTCACTCATGGGTCTAACCATATAAGAATTACTCTGATCGAATATCAAAATCCCGATCAAAACTCAAAAATTTGGCCTAGGAACTTTATCTAATTTTTTCCCAATTTTCCACCATAAATTCGAATTTAAAGGGTAGATTTAAGAACATAATAATCGAAATTAGTCTAAACCGAGTAAGAATCACTTACCCAAATTGCCCAGGTAAAAATCTCCCAAAAAATCGCACTTTCCCGAGCTCCCAGGTTCAAAATATGAAAAATGGTTCAAACCCTCGGTTCTGGGTCTTTTATGATTCTGCCCATGTCTTCTTCAGTGCGATCGCGGACCTCCAGTCGCGATCGCGAAATGTAACCAACACACGCCTAATTTTTCCTCTACGCGAACGTAGGGATTTGCTCGCGAACGCGTACCTCAATTTACTCAGACCTACGCGATCGCGGTTGTCTTCACGCGACCGCGTAGAGTAACACTCACATCCTCAGCCTCCTAATGTATTATATGCGAACGCGACATGACTTATGCGAACGCAGTGGCTAAGCTGCCCAACCTATGCGATCGTGAACCTCTGCGATCGCAGAGAACAAAAATCCTGCATGCCTCCACTCTCTACGCGATCGCGGATTCTCCCACGCGATCGCAATGAAGGAAAAGCTGCTACAATAATACCAGAAAACCCAACAAAACACATAAGGCTAAAAATGCCCGTTTGAGCATCTGAAACGCACCCAAACCTATGGGCCGCAACGGGAACTTGGTACCTTACTTATCCGAGTACCAACATACATATCTTTCTTATCGTTCTCTCATTGGAAAATGGGCCAATCGGGCCATCATGGGCTAACCAGAATAAACATAAGGGAATACTCAATATAGGGCGACCTAATCTAATATAAAAACTTATACATGTTATAAAGGGCCTATAAGGCTAACATATTCATTTGTAAACTCAAAATACAGGCCGGCAAGGCCATACAAGCATTCGTATACATGACATATGTCTACAAGCCTCTAAGAGTACATAATTATCATAAAGGCCGGGAGAGGGCCCCGCCATACCAAACAATACGCGTCTAAATTATACTGACCAAACAAGCAACTCCGGAGCAAATGGAGCGCACCAACATCTTCTGCTGAGCTGATAGCCTACTTGGAGGACTCTCGACCTGTCTATCCGGGACCTGCGGGCATGAAACGCAACGTCCCCAGGCAACAGGGACGTCAGTACGAATAATGTACCGAGTATGTAAGGCACATAAATAAGTACATAACAGACGTGGAAGAAACATAGAGTAAATGACTCATCCTATAAGTCTCGATAACCATGTAAATCACGAAATAATTATAGTGTCATGCATATGTGTATGAATGTCATGTCGTGCATAGGTACATGTTTCATAACACCATCAGGCCTCTGAGGGAATCCCATCATATCATCTCGGCCACTGTGGGAAACATCATAAACGTATACCAGCTGATTAGGTGGTGGTGCATATATAACGCCGTAACCTTTTCACATATTCCATATAACTATAAAATACACATTACGTGTATATAACTCCATCTGGTCATGGGTCAATGTACATGTATAAATGCATAAGAAATACGTTAATAAGATTTTCTCAGAATGCCATAAAGATCCATATGTCTTTCGGATAAACTTTATCAAATGCGTATTTTTCTGAGACCCATGAACAGAAGATATAATAGAGTAATTCACATGGAGAATCAAGAATATAGACACCCCTAGTATTTTTAAGAACAGAGTCATTTATGGAAATTGTGCATTTGCTCGTTTCGTTTGTGACGTATAGATCATGCCAAAAGAAATAAGGGATAGCCTTAACATACCTAGACCGATTCTCTTGACAATTCCTCTAACACACGTCTTTTGCGAAGACCACCTAACGACGGATCGAAGTAGAAAAAATCCATTTATATTCTTGAGAAAGATTGCACCGTATAAAAATCTCAATTTCACGCTTACAGAATCAAACATCAATAACCGAATCGTTAGAATTTGTATGAAATTGTTTTGATCACTTCTCACATCAGATCACTCTACTAACACAAGAGACCCAATTTGATTTTTAAGATACACATGAATTTATGTTTCCAAACAATTCTTTCGGCCTTCTTCTTTTACGTCTTCAAATAATTTCCAACCTTTATCATTAACAAATACTTTCACGTGTAATGTCCAAAACAAAGACTCTATATCCAAGCTTTATACACATTGGTGTTATGTCCAAAACAAAATTATGTCAAATATTCTCACGTGTAAGGTAGGCACCATATGTGTTATGATTCATGATACATATTGGTGCCACCTTGGCTTATCTTTAATGCCATGTGGCAGCCCCAAAGTAGATTCTTATCCACTTAATTTCCTAATTATTTCATTAATCTCCCACTAGTTCAATAATTAACTAATTATCCACATAATTAAAAATTATCTCAAATTACATAAAATAATACACTTTTAATACACTTTATACACCTTACTATCATGGCCATGTGGTATCTTGTATGGCATTAGTTCATAAATACGGGGTGCCCAAAATATCAAATTTTGACGAAATTCATTTTCTTTGATTCGCTCACCCTCTTACCTCTACGAATTTACTTCTCACTTGTTTGAAATAGTACAATACTTATAATTTCACAATAATCTCATTCCCAAACTTACGTCGATTAACTTACGACGAAACTTTATCGTACGAAAATGCGGGATGTAGCATCGCATTTCCGAGCTTGCATTAATTTATTTATGGCGCACTTTCACATACGAAAACATGGGGTGTAATATCATTTCCTCCTTTGGAATATTTGCCCGCGAATGTTGACTTATGCACTTATCATTCTTATAACACATACCTCTTGCGAATACTTTAATATGCTCCTTTCCATTTAGACAACTGTTCTTTGAATAAATCCAAAGGTCGGGGCATTCCCCCCTTTGAGCCTCGTTCTCACACCGTGACTAGTAGTCGGAATCCTTCTAATCTAGTAATTGTTACTACCTTCTATCATGCAGTCTGTGTATTGATAAAAATAGGCTTCACACGTGTATTAATTCAGATGACAAGGTAATCCAGATGGAGCAATAAAAACATGACAACTGGTTGCGACTTTATAAAGAGGCACGAGATAAAGAGGAACGGAATAGCATACCCACGAAGCAGTTAGATACGGGAACTTCAATCTAATTGAAGAGTTGAAGAAAAACGGTCAGAATGAATCAAGCAGAATAAAGGGCAGGTTCAAAGATTTACAATCAAGCACTAAACGTTACATAATCTTCACGCAACAGTTATGATTAACCATTGTAACGTTACATTAATGCCATTATTAGTCATTAATTCTCAATCATTAAGAAGAGTAGGCGTTATATTAAGGAATTCCCTATAAAAGGGAGTAAAATATAACTTGTAAGGACACGTTCGAACCACTATTTATTTACACTTACTTTTACGCACTTTGCTGCTTTCTATTTACAAGTCTGATTATACTTATTAGCTTATTTTATTGGTTATCAGAAGCCCGAGTACTTCTTAAAACAGATTTGACAGAGAATCTAATTATTTGGTTAAAGAAATTGGTTCCGTTACCGGGAATCTGATAATCTTTGTTTTTCTCAAACAACTTTTCGTGAATCATGTCGAACGCCAATGAGAACATCCAACAGACAACTGGAATCCCAGTTCCATCACCTCAGGGATCCCCACGAGGTTCAAGGGACCAATCCCCTGGGAGGTCGACAACTCAAAATGATGAGCACACTGGAAATGAACAAACAGGAGAACAAGACCCTGTGAAGCAAATGGTTGGCAAATGTGTAAATGAAGCTCTACAAGCTTTCATGAGGAGGCTACCAGCTATATCACCTACGCCTCGTCCAAACAACACCGCAACTATGTAAAATCCACAATCTGGATTAACAAACTCAGGAAGTAGAGGCACTCTGAATGAGTCTCTTGAAACAAGACCATGTATGTCTAATAATTCATATTTACAATCTTTAATACTAACCTTGCAGAAACAGGTGAAGGAACAAAATGATCGTATCGAGCAAATTCCTGGAGTACCACCTGTCATCAAGGGTAATGACATTGATAGATATTCTCAACAACCTTGGAATCCAAGTGCATCACCTTTGCCTATTTCCATGAAATTCAAAATGCCTGATATTGCAAAGTAAAACGGGACTACTAATCCACGTGATCATGTCACCGCTTTTACTACTGGAGTAAAAGACAATGATTTGACTAAGAAAGAAATTGAATCAATGCTGGTCAAGAAGTTTGTAGAGACCCTCACAAAAGGAACACTAACATGGTATTCTCTTTTACCCGAAAATTCTATTGACTCTTTTGCTGAGCTTGCAGATTCCTTTATAAAAGCACATTCCGGTGCACAAAAAGTCAAAAAAAGAATGGAGGACATATTCAAAATAAAATAAGGAGACACGGAGTTTCTTCGTGAGTTTGTAGATAGGTTTCAACGAGAAAGAATGTTGCTACCAAGAGTGCCTGACAACTCGGCAGCAATGGCATTCGCAAGTAATTTAAATGATAGAAGCTCAGAAGCTACGAGGAGGCTCAAAGAAAGCTTGAGAGAGTTCCCAGCCACGACATGTAACGATGTTTATAACAGGTACATCACCAAGTTACGAATAGAGGAAGATACCATTGCACAATCAAAAGCAGAGGATAGGACCAATTCTAGACGCTCCGAACCAAAAAAGAGAATTGGTAAAAATAGTTACGACCCATATATGGGACCTTCGGGATGAGAAACTCATTCCAAGTTTGAAAACATGCAGTTAGATTACAGACCGTCAAATAGAGATACGAGCACATCTTCATCCAGATGCTGAAAGGATCGAGATGAACGAAATAGAGGTAATGCAAGAATTGGAGACTACAATTTCAATGTAAGTACTTCTGAATTAATTACAATATTAAGAAACATGGGTGATAAAGTTCGATGGCCCAAAGAAATGAGGTCAAATCCAAACAGAAGGAATCCAGACTTCTGGTGCGAATTCCATAACTATCATGGACACAGAACGTCAGATTGCAGATTATTGCAAGGTTAGGTAGAACAGTTATTAAAACAAGGCTATCTAACAAAACTATTTAGTGAAAAAGGTAAAAGCCTATATATGAAGAACAGGCAAGAGCCCCCTAAGCCACCGTCTCCAAAGAGAACAGTGAATGTGATACACATAAGAGAAGAGGTGAACGGTGTAATTTCCAAAAGAACAACCAAGTTCATAGACAACATATCATTCGACGACGCAGAAGCCAACAGATTATTGCTTCCACACAACGACGCACTGGTAATATCTCTACTTATACATGACACTAACGTGAAAAGAGTGTTGCTTGATCCAGGTAGCTCGGTCAATATCAGTTTGTTGAGGGTTGTGAAAGAGATGCTAATGGAGGACCGTATAATTCCAAAAGCACGAACCTTATCTGGGTTCGATAACTCTACAGTCATAACGAAAGGAGAAATTGAGCTTAATACCTACGCAGAAGGAGTTGTCAAAGGCACGAAATTCCAAGTCATTGATATTGATATGGCTTACAACGTAATCATGGGGAGACCATGGATTCATGATATGCAAGCAATACTATCTACTTTACATCAGGTAATTAAATCCCCTTCCAAATGGGGGATTCAACAGATTTGAGGCGATCAGCAGACCTCAAGAAACATCAATTCAGTAGTACAATCCAATAAAAAAAAGGAAGCAGAAGAATCAAATGACAAAGAAACAACTCAAATAGACACGAAAGAAAATGACAAAGAGAATGTGAATCAAATTACCACAGAAGTTGCATCAAAACATACGGACATGGATTCCAGACCTGATGTCATTCAGGAACCAGAAAAGGACGAGCATATCAAAACAACTACTGAGGAGCTCGAAGCTGTTCCACTGTTCGAGCAGAAGTCTGAGCAAAAAATTCATATAGGCACAAGGTTAAACCCCACCAGCAGAGGTAAGTTAATTAAATATTTAAAAGTTAACGCAGATTGTTTCGCTTGGTCCCATTCAGATATGACAGGTATACCCCCAGAAGTGATGACTCATAAAATAAATGAAGACCCATCCTTCGTGCCTATCAAGCAAAAGAAAAGAAAGCAAGGACCTTTCAAGAACCAAGTGATCGACGAAGAGGTACAAAAACTCTTGAAAAACGGTTCAATACGTGACGTAAAATACCCTAGTTGGTTAGCTAATATTGTAGTGTTACCTAAAAAGAATGGTAAATGGAGAGTATGCGTAGCTTATACAGATTTGAATAAAGCATGCCCTAAAGATTCATTTCTATTACTGCACTGCACATAGATCAAATGATTGATTCCACTGTGGGTCGTGATTTATTAAGCTTTCTAGATGCTTATTATGGTTATAATATAAAAAGGGATCCCTCAGATGAGGAAAAAACTTCCTTTATTAGAAACAAGGGGACTTATTGTAACGAAGTCATGCCTTTTGGCCTGAAAAATGTTGGAGCCACATATCAGAGGCTAGTGACCACTCTAGGAACATCTGGGGAAAACAATGGAGGTGTACATTGATGACATGCTGGTAAAATCAACACAAGCAGAAGATCATTTCCAGCATCTTTCAATTACTTTCTAAATCCTACGCATCTATAACATGAAATTAAATTCAGAAAAATGTGCCTTTGGCGTCGAATCAAGTAAATTTTTGGGTTTCCTTGTATCAAATAGAGGTATTGAAGTAAATCCTGCTCAAATTAAATCTATTGAAGAAATACATGATATACTTACAAGGAAAAAAGAAATTCAAAGACTAACATGTAGGATTACAGCTTTAGGAAGATTCATTTCTGGGTCTTTAGAGAAGAGTTTTAAATTATTTTCAATTCTAAAAAAGCAGAATCAGTTCGAACGGATTGAAGAATGCCAGCAGGCTCTCACAGATCTGAAGGCCTATCTATCAAATCCCCTGCTGCTGTCTAAACCAAAGGAGGGGGAAAGGCTATATGTCTATCTCGCCATTGCAGAAATTGTCGTAAGTGCAGTATTGGTAAGGTAAGACAAAGGTAAACAATCTCCTATTTATTATGTAAGCACATCTTTATTAGATGCTGAAACTAGATATCTTCATCTAGAAAAATTAGCTTTAGCTCTAATCATGGTAGCTAGAAAGCTAAGACCGTACTTTCAGTGTCACCCAACTACTGTCATAACTTCATATCCACCGAGAAATATTTTGCATAAACAAGAGTTATCAGGGAGATTAGCTAAGTGTGCAATAGAATTAAGCGAACATGACATAATGTATCAGCCTAAGACTACAATAAATTCTCAAATTTTAGTTGATTTCATTGTTGATTTTAACACTAGTATAATCCCTGAAGTGGAAAAAGAGTTACAAATCTTTAGCGGGGCTAATCCAGGAATATGGACCCTATTTACTGACGGCTCTTCTAATGTAAAATGAGCCGGTTTGGGAATTATTTTAATATCACCCACGGGTGAAAAGATAAGACATGTTATTAAATGTTATCCCACAACTAACAATGCAGGACTTGAACTAGCACGAAAACTCTCAATCGAGCAGATCGTGATTAAAAGTGACTCTCAACTAGTGGTAAATCAGATGCAGGGGACTTATACTTCTAGAGAGGCTCGAATGCAACAATATCTGGAAAAGGCACGAGACCTAATAAGACAATTCCAATCATGGAAGATTACACAAATACCCAGGGAGGAAAATGCAGAAGCGGATGCATTGGCTAACCTCGCAGTAGTTACAGACGTAACCAATAAAGAGAATGCTATTGTGATACACTTATTTCATTCAGCAATCGACCAGGACAAAAATGAGGTAACATTTAATAATTTAACCTGCGATTGGAGAAACGAAATTGTAAATTTTTTGCAGAATGGCACCGTGCCTGAAGATAAAAAAGAAGCTCAAGCACTTCACCAGAAAGCTGTGTGGTACTGCCTAGTTCATGATACTCTATACCGCAAAATATTTGGAGGTCCCTAGAAAGGTGCCTTGGACCCAATCAAACAGAGTATGTGGTAAAAGAAATACACAAAGGACACTTTGTAAAACACGCAGGAGCAAGATCCTTAGTCAAAACCCTTATCAGAGTAGGGTACTATTGGCCTAAAATGGAAGAAGACGCTGAGAATTTCGTCTAAATGCGACAAATGCCAACAATATGCTAACAATATGCATTGACCAGCAGAATTACTCCACCTAGTGGTGTCACCGTGGCCATTCATAAAATGGGGAATGGATATAGTACGACCTCTTCCCCCAGCTAAAGGAAAGGTACGGTTCTTACTCGTATTAACAGATTATTTCTCAAAATGGGTGGAGGCAGACGCTTTTAAACAGGTGCGAGAAAAAATAGTAAAAAGCTTTATATGGCGACACATAATAAGTCATTTTTGTATACCAAAGGTGATCGTATGTGACAATGGACCACAATTCATAGGCTCACAAATCACAGAATTCTTCGAAAGCTGGCAAATCAAACGAATCACTTCATCACCATATCACCCCGTGGCTAATGGGAAAGCCGAGTCAACGAACAAAATCATTGTCAACAATTTAAATAAACGGTTGGAAAAAGCCAAGGGAAATTGGCCTGACAAGCTACCGGCAGTATCATGGGCTTACAGAACTACTGCAAAAATAGCCACGGGAGAAACTCCATTCGCGCTTGTTTATGGTTCAAAAGCTTTAATACTAGTGGAAATTGGCGAACCAAGTATGAGATTCACAACAGCAATGGAAGAATCAAACAACAACTAGTTGAAAACGAATCTGGATTTACTCGAGCAAAGGAGAGAAGCTGCATTAATACGTATGGCAGCTCAAAACAAATTATAGAGCGATATTACAACAGAAAAGCTCACCTCAGATACTTCAAAATTGGGGACTTTGTTCTTAAAAAAGTCTTCTAATCAACAAAGGAAGCGGATGCAGGAAAGCTAAATCCAAATTGGGAAGGACCTTACAAAGTCCATGGCATTGCTGGAAAAGACGCTTATGAGTTGGAGACTATAGATGGCAGAATTTCATCAACAAGTTGGAATGCTGTTCATTTCAAGAAGTATTACTTATAAGGAAAAAGAATACCCCCGGTCAGGTTATCATTACGTGCAATTTCATTTTTGTACATTTAAGATTATACTAACCATTTTAGATGATAGGCAAAAAGCTAACCCATCACCAGATGATGATATTAAATCTGCATAGACACGAGGAAGTAACTGAATTCCCGGTCTAGGGTTACAACTTTCTGCTGGATGTTTTTAAAGGTTAAGCAGTCATCATCTAAACTATATACCTTCGAGTCACGTATGTTTTTCCTTTTCAAGAAAAAGGACCACAAGGAAGGAATAGTCAAGTGCTCGAGATTTCATTCTTCAAAGCTCAAACACTTGGGGGACTATACAGTATGGAAGGCAAAGAAGAAGCAAAGAAGACTATCAAAAAAGTCAAAGCTCAAGCCTGAAGATCCATTTTTCCAACAAGTCAAGCGTTATAAGCAAAATCAAAGAACCAAAGACAAAGACACAAAGCCTGATTCAGAAACCTTCAAAAAACATATTCGTAAATGTAAACGAATATTTAGGTTAAAGGCAGAATGTTAGTCACGGGTAAAATGAATACCCTTGTATTTATTCAAAAACTGTTGTAAATAAAAACAGTTACGGATAAAATAAAAGGCATTACCCTTGTACTTATTCAAAAATTATTATAAATGAAAACAGTTATGGATAAAATAAAAGGCATTACCCTTGTACTTATTCAAAAACTGTTGTAAATGAAAACAGTTATGGATAAAAAAAAATCATACCCCTGTATTTATTCAAAAAACTATTGCAAAAGAAAACAGTTACGGGTACCAAATCTGTTGTAAGAAAAAAAGTTACAAAAGAGTTATAGACGATACTCAAACACATGTAAAATGTTACGAAAGTTCAAAATAATACAAAGACTTTCTTCAAAACATTGTTCAATAAAACATGTGAAATTCCTATGTCTCTTTTGTACATTTGCACCATTATGAAGTTGAGACGTCTTCTTCATTAAGTGTCGATCAAAAACATGAGAGTTTGCATCTTGATATGGAAGCAATAGAGAAATGTACCTCCACAGGTGAAGCATTCTTTTGCTTCCATATCAAGATGCAAACTCTCAAACTGCTCCTTCCAATTGTCAGCCTTCGTATGATAGTCATTATTTAGTTTCTCCATTTGAACGATTCTTTTCATTAACTCTGTGCCGACAAGATTTATCTGCATAAAAGGATAAGTTAGATACGGAAAAGGATATGAAAAGAGAGAGGAATGGGTTAAAATCTACCTTTAGGGACGAGTGAACAATCTCGTTCATCCAAGTTAAGGAGCAATGACTCTCCAGCTTAGACTTCTCCACCGGCTATCAGGGGCTTTAACCAAACATCAGCCTGGCCTAATTTTTTCAAGAGGCTGCCTCCTGCAAGAACCTCTATCAGTACTTGCTTCATCACCCCCTATTGGAAGACCCTACTTCGACAATAGAAGGCAGGGGCGGATGAAGGAGCTACGGGCGGAGTAGGCTGAGGAGCAGAAATAGCAATGGGAGCAGTAAATGAAATTTCCGCAGGAGCAGACAGAGGGAAAATAGCGAGAGGTGTTTCATCAAAAACTGTACCAAAACCCTGTTGGAACAGTTGATCAATTGACTCATGAACAGGAGACGGAGTTGCATCTTCAGGAGCGGAAAGTTCTGATTCAGGCACGGGAGGATCAACAATGGGGACAAATTCATCGTCAGAGATTACCCTTCTCTTTCTCGACCTATGGATCAGCGAACCTTCCTCATGTTCTTCTTCATCCTCCAAGGTCTGGGGCCCACTTGTCTTCCTTTTCGACGAGGAGGAGCTAATAATGATTTCCTACGCCTTAGCCAGGGAAAGTTTTGAAGCGGACACAACAGCAGCAGAAATCCCACAAGCAGGAAACCCTAACAAATGAAAGGGATCAGATAAGCTCAAAAAGGGAAAAGAAAGAAGTAAAAAAAAAAACCACTTACCATGGGTTTTCACCTTCCAACCAAACCTCAAAGAGAGGTATTTCCAAGAACGTTCTTCTAAAGGAGCGATTAACAAAAGTTTTTCTACCCAATCACGAAAAACGGAAACATTCTCGATGGTTCCCATGGTTGCTGCAAAAGAAAAAGAAACAGTCACGGTAATGATAGTTTATTAAAAACAGAAAAGGAAAGTGAGCAAAAATGTACTCATGTGCAAAGTTCCACTTCTCAGGGAAGGGGAGATTTTCTTCACCTAATAAACCTACCGTAGGGACAGCAACGTACCGAACATACCACCCTCTATCCTTGTCATCATCTGGTATAACTAACACTCTTTTACTCCTAGCCGCGAGAGTAAAAACTCCTTGGCGGAATAACATCGGGGAATAGAGGTGAATGAGATGATGAAAGGTAAAGGGGACGGAAGCCAAATTGGCCAAATACCTAAGGCATGCAACTGCCCTCCAAACAAGAGGACCGACCTGTCCCAAGCAAATATTGAAGAATCGACAGAATTCAATGATAACAGGGTCGATGGGAGGCTTGAATCCTAATGTGAAGGGATAAGTGTATACAAAAGGATACCCAATCCTATAAGAAGTTATTCTTTGGTTATCATTAGGAACTACAACTGGAAAATCAGGCTTCCAACAGCAGTCTCTACGTACGAGTGACACTAAACCCTCTGTTATTTGGGTAGGATAAAGGTCGGCATTATCATGTGATGACATGGAAGAAAGCTGCGTACTAATGGCCTCATTATCTTTTGAAAAAGAAAACTCGACAGGGATAGTCTTATCGACTCTCGGTTCGCAAAGTGGTTCATTGTGTTCCCTACTCTTTGATGAAGATCTAGAAGCCCTAGCCCTTGAAGAAGATAGAGAACTATTAGACCTAGAAGATGGTGTGGGAGTATTAAGATAAGAAGAAGAACCTCTGGAAGGTGTAGAACTTAAGCTCCTAAGTCTACCACCCCTCCTACTCTGGGTTGGAGCAGAAGGAGTTAATTCATCTACAATAATGACCTTTTTGGGTTGCTGGCTTGAGGAAGACATGTTTACAAGAAAGAAGAATTTACAGAACAATGAAAAGGAGTTAGAAGTTTTTCATGAAATCAAAGGAAAGAAAAGGGGTATTTATATTCAGAGGCGACCGTAAAAAAAATGAAAAAAACAGTGATGTGAAAGTCATAATTGAAACTGTCACTTCCTGACTGATGCAGCCGCAAAAAGACCTAAAAGGCGCTGAATAATTGCAGAACTAATCCGAGAATGACACGAGGCACGAGCATTAAATGGAAGTGACAAGCGACATATACATTCAGAGACGAATGCAATGGTACAAGTGAAGCGGCAGCAAAATATTCCGACCATAAATGAGTATCCACATCGATAAATAAATGGTAAGTGGGGGGACTATCTGTATTGGTAAAAATATGCTTCACACGTGTATTAATTCAGATGACAAGGCAATCCACGTGTATTTTATCCCAAATTGACAACCTTTAACGAAACTCATTTTCTTCTATTTGCTTACCTTCTCTCCTTCACGAATTTACTCATCATGCGTTTGAAATCGCATAATGCTTATAATCTCAAGAAAATCTCATCCCCGAACTTACGTCGATTAACTTACTACGAAACTTTAACACACGAAAATGCGGGATGTAGTATCTCATTTCCGAGCTTCCATCAATTTACTTATGGTGTACATTCACGTACGAAAACATGGGGTGTAACAATAACCTCCTTATCATTCTAGTCACCCTAGTCTCACCCCAAAAGTACATGTTATAACATTCCCCTTTGGAACATTCGTCCTCAAATATTGACTGATGCGTTTATCAGTCTCATAACTTATAGCTCTTACGAATAATTTAGTACAGTCCTTGAAATCTTGGCAACTATTCTATGAATAAATCCAAAGCCAAGGGCATTCCCCCTTTAGGTCTCTTTCTTACACCACGACTAGTGGTCGGAATTCTTCCAATCTCGTTACTTTTTCTACCTCTGTTATGCATCCTGTATGACTCTATCCATGTATGTGAGCCTATGTGACTCTTCTCTCCTTTTTCCTCCAGCTATTATCCGATCTCTAGGCCTCACTTAGTGTATATACAGAACTATGACAAGTTGTCCCTCTAGGCATCTATAGGTGTACTGAATTCCTTCACTTGGTACTTTGTTGAACTTACGACTATTGCTATATCTTATTTCATAGCCTCGGTTATCTATCCTTATGAATTTACTACATCTAGGTAGGTCATACTATACCATAACACTTAATTCAGTTTATTATTACCGAGGTTTGCTACCCAACTCCAGGTTACCCTCTCGATGCTTATCCTATATGTATGAATCTAAGTCCTTTAGTTCTTCCTCATTACTGTTCATCTTAAGAATGTTGACCTAATCTAATCTCATACTTTGAAACTTTTATCTGCCTATTGTTGATTCACCTTAATGCTGATCTATAATCTACCACTGATAACTTGAAACCTCTTACGTAATGCATTGTCCTTAGGGCTCACGTCTCATTAGGGAACATCTGAAGTTATTTTCCTGATCCACCTAGGGACGATACAATGCTTCATTAACCGTATTTCATAGCATCCCAATGTAGTTCATCTTATGGGGGTATTCTAATCCTGTGCAATTCATGAAATCTCTTTTTCTCTAAATCATTATGCAATCGAAGGCCTAAATGTCATCAGCTTATCATTTATCACAATTACACCATTATTCTACTACTAGGGCAGTATTCCGTCTTTTCCAAATGCTCCTAGTCTTAAACTCCTCCGAGCTTATTCAAGTTATACAGGGCTCTTTATAACTTAGGGGAACCATCGACTCTCTTGTTTTGATGGGCTTAATCCTAAGGCCTTACCTATTCTCGTCACCTTCTCATTCATCTTTTCTTATCCTTACTCATGTATACCTAAAACCTTTTTGCTCTACCATACTTTAGCTTACGACTTACACATATCTATTTATACTACTCGCAACCTTCCTTTAACTTGCTAGCACCATAGATTTCCTTATGTTATTCTGGAACTTCAAACGAGACATCAAATCGTCTCTAACTCTTCTTTACTCTCTTAACTAGACCTCTAGGTACTTGGAAACCATAGGCTAGAAGATATGTCACTAACGACATCACTATTATTTGTGGATACTAAATCACGTCGCTTCTAGCCTTCTATCTAAAGTCTGGACTATTACCAAGTTTGTGCAATTGAGTATCTCGTACCTTCGTTACCTTTACCTTACTTACCTTTAAATCTTGCATCGTATCTTTTATCTCTTTTCATAACCTCCCTTACACATAGGTGGAATTCACATCCACAACTTGATGCTCTACTATAATACTAGCACCTCTAGTGCATACACGATCCGGTGGGAACTTCATACTGACTTCTTATGAGGCTGGTACTCTTCTAAATGGATTTACCATTAGAACCTTTATAGAATATGGTTGTTGTACTATCTTTCTCGTACCTCTGATGGTAAGAGTAATTTTTGCGATGTTCTGATTCATGATTTCTATAATTATCTTGGTCTAATAATCAGACTCCTGATTCACTTACCTGATGTAATTCGTTAGTTTCCTCTTCTCTCTCAGCCTTTAAGTAGGCTTAATCTATCTTTTGATATGCGACTCAGGGTATTAGTTATTACTTTCGCCTTTGGTGGACTCCATGGAGCATCCATAATATAATATTCTAACAATTCAAGCCTTTGTCTATGAGGTGGACTCAATTCTTTCTTTTATCTTATACCGGAGTCTCCTATAGCTGTAGGAATGTCAACATATATGATGCATGGATAATACTCCGAAATATTAAGTGTGTTCATAATGTAACTAACTATGGGTCATTGATCCAATAATTCCTTTCGTGCCATCTCAACTTTCTTTAAGAATAAGCACTTACTTTTCTTGGTTGTTCTACCACTTATTGCATGAGTACTTGGTTTATCTTAGTGTCCACACCTATTGGAATTTCGTGCAACTCATATGATCTCGAATATTATTTTTTTTTCCATTTATTAGCCATGATAGGTGCCACTTTCTTATGGAGTGTATACAATGTTGTAGTGAGACTTGTTATAAGATCATTTCTTCTTTAGCTCACTATGCTTGTGTTGAAGCCTTCTTCCTATTTCCTCAACTAGTCTTTCGTTGTAGGACTCAGGGAAGACCGTCTGACTCATGTAAAGTTGGGAGCTTTTCACATCGTATACCCGATGAAAATTTAGATGTACTTACTTGCCTATAATTACCCTTAGTTACTAATCTATGCGCCCTTATGCTCGTAGGGTTACTTCTTAACTAAAATTTTGATTGTCTCCCTAGTGGCACTCTCTTTTATTTTCATAACACTTATACGGTACCTTTGACTACTCCAACTCCTATCTGAATATTTCTCAAGGATTACGATGTCGTATCTGCGAGACTGAGTTTCGTATGTTGGATTCCACTACGTTTATCTTGCATGATCTACTAATTTATTTGAGACCTATTGTCTAGCCATAACTATGCTCTTCCTGAATCATCTACTAACTACTCGTCAATCCATGCACATATTTATATTCTGCGTAACCTCTCTAAGGTTATGTCCTTTGTCATAACTTACCCCTCGCACTGGATCCTTATGTATCAAGTGTCTATTCACACATATTTATCAATAACATCTTGGGCGGGAACCGTTAGTGCCTCTCCCCAGTGTCGTGCTTGCACAAATATTCTGGAGTCACAACGTATCTATAGGATCTGAATAATTGCAATCTCATTCCTTTTGCCTTTTTACCGCATTCTTTCTTTACTATTTCATAGCTACTTAAACTACATAACTCTGACTTAATACCATATCACACTGTCTTCCCCCCTTTAGGAGAGTACTAGCATTTAATGTTATGAATAACTGAATTTCTTACGCGCGAGGGTGACACCTAGTGTAACTGGTACACTTAGTTACTTAAGCTTAACTCTACGCATAGTGCTTGCTTTAGGAGAGCGTCTTCCTGAATGACCTTTAAAGGTTATTCTTCCATTGTCCATTATGTTATTGTTGGAATGTGATCTTAGAAATTCTCACCATGATGACTATTATCAAATCCTTCAGTCCCTAAATTATGTTCGATTTTATCTTATTTACTAGCCTATACTAATTGTTATTACTCCCGGGGTCTAACTTAGCTTGTTGGTATGACTACATATATAATGAATTTTACAATATAAATATATGATCTTAGCAAAAATACTAAATTCATTCAAACACGTAGCTAATAGTTTGGCTTGACCCCTGATTGTATCTAACTCGAACTCTGTTCTTAATAACATATACTTAAACAAAATCAGCTCTAAGGATATTTTTTATATGCCCCAAATTC
>ML288816.1:0-13595 GCA_005239495.1 Nicotiana undulata
ACACCCACTTCATAAATATAATAAAATCATTCAATACATAAGCAGAACAAGGTATTTAATCCATACTTTAAATTTGAATATTCCCATAAACTATATTCAAGTGTTGGAAAAATACTACACACTTAAATATACAATACAAATCAAGGAAATGAAGAAATAATTACAAATGGGTAAAGAAAACTTCACCACAATGTCGAAATCTACAAATCCCAAGTGTGTGTGCAAACCCACAAATCAATACTTGTTCTTACCTACTCAAAATATATTTACAAAGCTCAAAATATATTCAAAGATATTATTTTCTTGCCCAAGATTCCAAAAAATGGATGCTAGGTCGAGTATATAAAAGTTGAAGTTGGAAAATGTGATTTTACACCTTTGTCCAAATCTGATGCCCGACTACCGCACCTACGGAAGATTCATCGCAGGTGCGATTCCGCAGGGGCGGAATTTTTCTCGCAGGTGCGGGTTCTGAGTTGTGCCACTTTTCCGCAGGGGTGGATGTCTGTTCGCACCTGCGGTTCTGCAGGTGCGTGAATTTCATCGCAGGTGCGAGATTAAGCTGGTTTGAATTCCATCGCAATTGCAAACATTTGGTCGCACCTGCGGTTCCGCAGGTGCGAGTCTTGTGTGCCTGAGCCAGCTTCGCAGGGGCGACAATTCCTCGCAGGCGCGAGGTCGCGCTTGCGTCCAAGAATCCGTAGGTGCGGAATCACTGAAGTCTTTCATGCACATTTTCACCGCTTTTTGTCCAACTTTCAGTCCAATTCAACACCAACCTTCATAGCATCATTTCCTTGAAAATTGAGCAATTATACACTAACAACGACCTCAAATTATCATTTAACAATACAAAATCTAATGAGAAAAGGCTAAAATGAGTGGTAAAATCACCACTCATCAATATTGTGCTAACGTTAAAGAGGAAACGGACGGAAACCCCTGGTTCTACGACATCAAAGAGTACCTAGCAAAAGGAGAATACCAGGAGGATACAAACCATACTCAGAAACGCACACTTCGGAGGTTGTCCAATCACTTCTTCCAAAGCGGAGGAACCCTTTATAGAAGAACTCTTGATCTAGGACAATTAAGGTGTATGGACGCAAAAGAGGCTTCCAAATTTCTCGAGGAGATACATGTCGGAACCTGCGGCCCACATATGAATGGCTTTGTTTTGTCCAAGAAGACACTCAGGGCCGGATACTTTTGGATGGCCATGGAAACAGACTGCATCCAGTATGTTCAGAAGTTCTACCAATGCCAGATACATGCAGACATGATATGCGTGCCACCAAACGAGCTTAATGCAACCAGCTCACCTTGTCCCTTTGCTGCCTGGGGGATGGACGCCATTGGTCCAATCGAGCCCACGTCTTCAAACGGGCACCAATTCATTTTCGTGGCCATCGACTACTTTACTAAATGGGTCGATGCTTCATCTTACAAAGTTGTGACCAAGAAGGTCGTTGCGGATTTTGTCTGTGACCGAATTGTTTGTTGATTTGGGGTTCCAGAGTCCATCATCCCTGACAATGCCGCCAATCTCAACAGTGACCTAATGAAAGACATGTGAGAAACTTTCAAAATCAAGCACAAGAATTCCATAGCATACAGGCCTCAATTGAATAGAGTCGTGGAATCGACCAACAAAACATCAAGAAAATACTAAGGAAAATGGTAGAGAATCATAAGAAATAGCACAAGAAACTACAATTCGCCCTACTGGGATACCGTACCACGGTCTGCACATCAACCAGGGCAACCCCTTATCTACTGGTTTATGGTACCAAAGCTGTCATTCCCGCCGAGGTAGAAATTCTTTCCTTGAGAATCATACAAGAAACCAGAATCAGCGACGCATAATGGATAAGGAGCCGCTATGAGAAACTAGCCCTCATAGGAGGAAAGAGGATGAATGCAGTATGTCACGGTCAGCTTTATCAAAACCGAATGTCAAGAGGTTTCAGCAAAAGGGTCAAGCCAAGACAGTTCATAGCGGGGTAGCTTCTGCTGAAACGGATCTTCCCGCATCAAGATGAAGCCAAAGGGAAATTCTCTCCCAACTGGCAAGGTCCTTACATGGTTCACAGAGTACTCACAGGAGGAGCACTCATAGTCGCAGAGATGGACGGGGAAATCTGGCAAAAGCCAATCAACTCAGATGTAGTCAAAAGATACTATGTGTAAATCATTTTATATTTCTCTATATGATGTAAAATGAACTATGCTCGACCCGATTCTCGTTTAAGAGGGGATACGTAGGTAGCCCTGTGGTTTCGATCACAATTCAATAAAATTTCCATTTTTCCCCACGATCATAAACTGAGGCAGAATTTTGAGGAGGACCCTACAAATTCCGAAGAAAGTACAGCCAACCGCAAGTCAGAAAGGTCATCTGGCTAACTGGGGCAAAATTTTGAGGACCCTCAAAATTCTACGACAGAAGAAGTCTCAATGTCTCTAATTATTTCATAGTTACTGGTTCATCTAACTAATTTCTAAATTGTATATTACTATTTATACACGCATTCTTTTGAAAGAGAAACTTTGCTTTGGCAAACACTACCCTAACAGCTTGGACATGATCTTCAGACATAGCAGAGCAAATCGAGCAAGTAAAGGCACAAACCAACCTCCCACGCAAAACTCACAAATTTTCTTTGGATGCAAGACCATATCATCAGGATAAACGACGTCGCAACAACACAATCACTACATATGAAACACATTGTCAGCTAATAATACTTCACTCTTACTCTTATACTTTCATGAGATTAAGCTCTGTCTCAATCCTGCATAAGTCTAAGCCCTACTTCCAATTTTCATTCGGATAAGCACTACCTTCTCTTCGCATGAGACTAAGCACTGTCCCGAATCTTGCATGAGACTAAGCCCTGTCTCAAATCACCTGCATGAGGCTAAGCCCTGCCTCCCATTTGCATTAGGCTAAGCACTACCTTCTCTTTGAATGGAACTAAGCATTGTCCTGAATCTTGCATGAGGCTAAGCCCTGTCTCAAATCACCTACATGAGGCTAACACATGCCTCCCTATTTGCATAAGGCTAAGCACTGCCTTCTCTTAGCATGAGACCAAGCTCTATCTCAATCCTGCATGAGGCTAAGCCCTTCCTCTCCACTTGCATAAAAGTTAAGAACTCCTTTCTCTTCGCATGGGACTAAGCATTGTCCCGAACCTTGCATGAGGCTAATACCTTCCTCTCCACTTGCATAAGGCTAAGTACTGCCTTTCCTTTTGCATGCGACTAAGAGTTGTCTCGAATCTCGCACGAGACTAAGCATTGTCTCTCTTGCATTTTTCTCTTCTCGCAGGCTAAGCTCTGCCCTCAACTTCATACAAGACTAAGCCATGTCTTGTTGCTTCTAGCATCATGCCTCTGCACCTCATGGGCTGAAATATAGCCAACTTGTCCAAAGGTGTCATAGTCTAAAGGCACCATCCTCATAGCCGGAAGACACCATGCCATGGCCCGAGGATCTCTCAAAATTACACATCATTATTAAAAGGCGTCATAGTTCGGAGGCACCATCTTCATGGCTCGAGAACATCATTTATTGGCCTACAAATCCCTTACCGCACAATTCATGGCCCGGGACATCATGGTCTAAGGACGTCATCCTCAACCGTCCAAAGACACTTTTCATGGTCTGAAGGCAATTTGCACCATATCTAAATAATCTTTTGTGGATTTTCAGGTGAACTAGTAAGTAACTGTTATCCCAACAGGAGCAATCTCGCTCCAGTTCCTTCAAATAATTTCAAACCTGACTGCTCGCCATAACAATTTCATCCTATTCAAAACCTTGTATCCGTCCTTGTGACAACTCCATCGGTTTATTTCACTGGTGGATATAGAACTACACACAACCTGATTCCTGTAAAACTAGGGATATGTAGGCAGCTAGAAAATCGAAGTGCGGCCTATATCTCTAAAATCAATCTATTCGGTCAAAATTGGCCTTCATATCTTTACCCGACAACTCTTTCATCCTTCCCGGGTAAAGAGGGAAAACTATTGACACACAATATTTCTTATATATATATACTTTTAGAATAGTGCATGAGCATTAACTAGTATTTTCCCATAATTTTCTGTTATTTTAAAGGAATTTTAATTAATTTATTCTATCATTTTATTATCTAAATAATTACAAATTGCATCACAAATAATTTTATAATGATTTATTATTGTTTTTTTATAATTTATATTTATATTAAGCTTTAATCATTTTATGCATAATTATATTTGTATCTTTAGGCTATAATTACAATAACTTTGCAATAATAGCCCATATATGCATAATTATATTATTTACACGAAAAATAACTTTTATATTTTTATAATATCAAGTAAGTATTTTAAATCATTTTCATATACAAATAGCCTCTTTATCGTTTATTAATTATTTTTATAAATTATTTTTTAATTTAAATGGGTATTTAAAACATAGCCCCTTTTATTTGATTTTTCGGATCTGCCTAATAGCCCAATAACTCAATAACCCAATACCCAACACCCTAACCCAACTACCCATACCCATACCCGTCTAATTAAACCCACCCCACCTAAATATCTAATCATAGTCGTTCATCTCAGAAGATCAAAGGCCTTAAATGAATCACCCTTTTCAATATACCCAAATTCCCCAAACCCTACTTCATTTCACCCCAACCCGCCGTCACCTGATTCTCTCCTCTCTTCTCTCTCACCCCCAAACCCTATCTCGTCATCACACTTTTCCCTATTGATTCAAGGGATTCCCTTCGATTTCATGCCTTATTTGGCTTCATTTCTATGCTGGTTATACGATTTTGATGTTACTTTATTCATTTGCCTCAAATGGCAAGTGAATCTCAAGAGACTTGAACCAAATCTGTTAAAGTCTCTCATATTTCGGCTATTTCGTCTATGTTCATCTTGATACCTGTGAGTATGAATTTTTTTTCATATTTTAGGGTTTCAAATCTCTAGTTCAAACAATATTTGGTTCACTTCTGTTTATTTTTTCTATGAACCCGGCTATTTTCTGGATAAATCTGTTTAGATCTGAAATGATTTGCTGTTTGTTTTAGTATTTCCCCTTTAAAATTTCGATATTTATGTTTCATATAGCTTTATTATTTTGTGACTGATTTTTACCCTAAAACTAGGGTTTTGGATCCAACAATTGTTTTGCAATTATTTTTGACATTTAGATGTTTCATATGGTTTTCTTATTCATTTTTAACTGATTTTACTTGATTTAATTAGTTCCATCTATATGTCTTACCCAGTGTTTTGATTATTTGATTGTTTATTCTACCGTTTCTGCCCGTTAACCTTTAACTCTGTTGATTAGTTGTTAATTTATTTTTTCTTACCTAAATTAGAGTCTGAAATTGGGCTTTCCTTTAGTTCTGGTGTTTCCTTATTAGATTTTACCTGTTGTTACCTTATTTGGACCAGTATATGATTAATTATTCGTACTACTTTTCTTAACACCCTTATTGGCCTGATTTTGTGTTCTGATTATTGGAATCGACTTGTAATTGATTTTTGGACTTATTTATTACCTTATTTAACCTAGTACTTACCTTATGATTGATTCTATATAAGGTCTTCCTTGAATTAAGTGATACTTGATTTTGTCCTATTAATTGATTCATGATGACCTTAATTGATTGTTAACTTATTCCCGTACCTTATTTGTGTAGGATAGGTTCCTAACATTACTAGTTTACTTCATTGTGTGTTATTTAAAACCCCTTCCTTGTTCTGATTTTCACCATGCTTTACAACCCCTTTTATAATAACTTTTCAACTGACAACTTTACCATTCTCGAACTCTCTGTTCTCATAAAAAATTAAGCTCCCACTTTCCTCTATTGTTATGATTTCCACACTAAGTGGCTCTTATTTGGCCGGCTTTCAAGGCCAAAATTCTCTGGATTTTAACTGCTATTGCATTCATGTTTGCTTTTTTCTCAACCGGTATGCCTTAACTCTTGCTATTTTGTTCTTTATGCTCAATTAGACTAGTGTGTTTCAATTCCTATCATAATTTTTCCTTCTATGTGACTACATGATCCCATTTAGAAACCATGTTAAACTAAGTTATTTCAATAATGTGAAGTCTTTCCTGAGTCAGTTTTAGGTCTCTTGTTCTAAACTTTGTGAGATACTGCAAGCATGTAACTAGATATACATATGGATTAATTCATATATCATGTCTATTTAATTCAAGTGTTTTTGCCTCTGCGATTTCTTTAAATACTAGTATGAATATCTAGCGTAATCAAATGCTAATTTGTTTGAACTATGTGCTGAACATGGCCTTTGATTGTTTCTTGGTGCAGTTATGTTTGCAACACTGTATTTTGAATATGTTTGCTTTCTGAAAAAATAAAACTATTTTCTAAACTTGTCCCCCTTACCCTTTGTGCACTGGTTTTCAAACTCCTACTCTTAGTTATTTAGGTTTTACCACCCCTAGTGTGAGCACTACCTAGGGTACTTGGGACGCTTCCGAACTCTGACAAATTGGGGATGGTCGTCCAATCTTTTTATGAACTAATTTTCTGAACGTGGTTCTGGTGTGAGCACTGCTCGGGGCCCCTGAGGCCCTTGTGAACTTTGACACACTAGAAACCCAATTTTATGTACCATGGATGTATAACTATTATGCTCCAGATTTGCTATGTTTGAAAGCTTGATTCCCTGGTTTATATTGGGCCTACGAAGGCTCCCTATAGTGTAATGGATACTATTATATAATTTATTCATCATGGTTTGTAATAATTTCTGTAATAGCAGATTAGGGGTTGATTAGTGAAAGCTAAGGAGAGGGGGGTGGGGTTTCCTTCTATTTTTTGTTAAACTCTGGTAAAAATCCTCCCTATAGGTTTAATTATGTTGATCAAATCATGTGAGTGTTATTACCTGTTTAGAGATCCTGCCTATAGGATTTTCTGGATTGTTTAATTTTGTATTTTTACACTTGCATATTAGAGATCCTGTTTATAGGCCTTTTTCATTAATTATGCATTAGAAATCCTGTTCCTAGGATCCCCGCATATTTTTAACTCAACGTGCATTAGTGACCATGTCTATAGGAATATGCTTGTTAGAAATAATAACCTTTCCTGGCAATCTGCTTAAAATTCTTCCTATATACGATTAATAGATACCATGCTTATAGGAAATAAAAATCAGTTCAAACCTAGAAATCATGCATATAGGATTTAAACTAATAGATATCATGCCTATAGGGTGAAATCAGTTTTCAAACTTAGAAATCATGTCTATAGGAGTTTAAATCAAGTCAGTAATTAGAAATCATGCCTATAGGGGGTTATAAAATAAGTTTCAACTTAGAAATCATGCCTATAGGGGTTTGAATCAATTTAGCAATTAGAAAGCATGCTTATACGATCTAAAAGGGATAAAAACATGTCTTTATGAGTTAAAATCAGTAGTTCACTTAGAAACCATGTTATAGGTCTATAATTAAATAACTCGTAGAAACCATGCCTATAGGGTTTTGTTAATCAGTTCCGAGTTCGACAAATTCTAGCTATCACTTAGGCAAATCTGTAGCAGTTTCTAATGATTCTGGGCCTAAAAATTGTGATATCTTGCTGCCTGGAAGTGTCCAGATTCATGCTCAATAAAATCATTAGGCAAACTAATAGGTGTCGATGCTCGCCTTAATAAAACTGCTTCTTTATATTCTGTTATGCTCATCTAGATATCCCGCCTATAGGCTTCTAAAATTAACAAAGTTTGTTGATTCAAGTTTGTGCATTTGTTGTTTATGTGTAAAGGTCAATGTGAGCCCTTATTTGTTTCCTTACATGAAAGTCCTGTCTGTATTTTGTTTGTCGCCTAGCTTTCTCATTTTAAGAAACATAGGTCAGTCTAGAACCACCCTAAATAGAGGTCATAAATACCTCAGGACCATAGGTAAGAGACGGGTAGTGCACCCATAAGGAATTAATTAGAAGGTATTAGAACGCTTAGGTAAAATCTGAAAGATAGTAAATGGGTAGTAAAGGACCAGTGCGCTAATACTATGAGTAACAGACCAACTCGGGGAAGTTACAAAGTATTGCATGGAATGATCCTATAGGCTAAAACACCTAAGACCCTTTTAATCATGTTCAAAGTAATTTGTATTTTTCCAATTTTTTATTTTTTCCTTTAGACTAATTTACTTAATTAAGTTTTGCCGGGACCCACCGTTGTGGACCTCGAGGGGTGCCTAACACCTTCCTCTTAATGTAATTTGAGCCCTTACCCGATCTCTGGTGATGCAAATTGGTTTCAAGAGTTAATCGCTCTACGTGCCCTAACGCACCTTAATCGGTTAGGTGGCAACTCTTCAAATCCCTTACCCCATCCCAAAAGGAAGGGAGTTGTCTCAGAAATGTCGAAACCCGATTTCACGAGGATAAAGGGGCGCAACATGTAGTACCAATAGGAATGAAGTGCGCAGACTTGGTCAGCCGATCCACAATAACTAAATTAGCATCGAACTTCCTCGAAGTCCGTGGGAGCCCAACTACAAAGTCCATGGTGATCTGCTCCTACTTCCACTCTGGAATGTCCAACCTCTAAAGCAGTCCGCCTGGTCTCCGGTGCTCATACTTGACCTGCTGACAGTTGAGACACCGAGCTACGAATCCAACGATATCCTTTTCTATCTTCCTCCACCAAGAATTTTGTCTCAGATCCTGATACATCTTTGCGTCACACGGATGGATGGAATACCGCGAGTTGTGGGCATCCTCAATAATCAACTCCCGAAGCCCATCAACATTAGGTACACATATCCGACCTTGCATCCTTATCACACCATCATCACCAATAGTCATATCCCTGGCATCACCTCGCCAGATACTCTATGATACGGTCATAAAGACAACACCTAGAGACTACGCAAGCCAATACCCGACTGGGCTCTCATATATCCAATCTCACAAGCTGGACCGCTAAGGCCTGAACATCAAGTGCTAAAAGGCTCTCTGTTGCTGGAAGATATGCTAGTCTCCCAAAACTCTCTGCTTGGTGACTCAAGGCATCGGCCATTACATTGGCCTTCCACGGATATAGAATAGTGATTTCATAGCCCTTGAGAAGCTCCAACCATCTCCGCTGACGCAAATGCAGATCCTTCTGCTTAAATAGATGTTATAGACTTTGATGATCAGTAAAGATCTCATAATGAACCCCATACAAATAATGACGCCAAATATTCAACGCGTGAACAATGGTTGCTAACTCAAGATCATGCACCAGATAATTATTCTCATGGGTCTTCAACTGACGCGAGGCGTAGGCAATCACCCAACCCTCCTACATCAAGAAACAACCAATGCCTATCCTCGAGGCATCAAAATACACGATATAAGAACCTGAAGATGATGGAAGAACTAACACTGAAGTTGTGGTCAAAGCAGCCTTGTGCTTCTTAAAGCTCTCCTCACACTCGCCCGACCACCTGAACGGAGCACCCTTCTGGGTCAATTTGGTCAAGGGCAAAGCAATAGATAAAAATCCCTCCACAAAGGGACGGTAATAGCTCGCCAAACCAAGGAAGCTCCTAATCTCTGCAGCTGAGGACGGTATGGTCCAACTATGCATCTCCTCTATCTTATTCGGATCCACCTCAATACCCTCACTAGACACCACGTGCCCCAAGAATGCTACTGAGCCAAGCCAAAACTCGCACTTGGAGAACTTTGCATAAAGCTTCTCCTCCCTCAATATCTGCAATACAACTCTCAAATGCTGAGCAAGCTCCTCCTGGCTAAGAGAGTGCACCAGGATGTCATCAGCGAACACAATAACGAAGGTATCCAAGTATGGCTGAAATACATTATTCATCAAGTGCATGAACGTTGTTGGGGCTTTGGTCAGCCAAAAAAGACATCACACAGAACTCATAATGGCCATAACGGGTCCTGAAAGTCTTCTTTGGAATATCTGAATCCCGAATCTTCACCTGATGATACCCGAATCACAAATCAATCTTAGAGAACACCCTGGCTCCCTGAAGCTGGTCAAATAAATCATCGATTCGAGGCAAAGGATACTTATTCTTGACTGTAACCTTGTTCAACTGCCTGTAGGCAATACACATTCTACTTGGCACCATCCTTTTTCTTGACAAATGACACGGGTTCACCCCAAGATGACACACTAGGCCGAATGAACCCCTTATCTAGGAGGTCCTAAAGTTGCTCTTTCAATTCCTTCGACTCCGACGGTGCCATACGATATAGTGGATTAGCAATAGGCTGAGTGCCTGGCACAAAATCAATACGAAAATCAATATCCCTGTGAGCCGACATGCCCGACAGGTCTGCAGGGAACACATCCGGGAAATCACGGACCATAGGAACAAAATCAATAGTGGGAGTCTCAGCATCGACATCTTTCACAAAACCTACGTAAGATAGACACCTTTTCTCCACCATGCACTAAGCCTTCAGGTATGAAATCACCCTACTAGGCACATAATCAATGAAACCTCTCTGGTCAACCCTAAAAAATCCCGGCATCGCTAAGGTCGGGGTCTTGGAGTGAAAATCTAGAACAGATGACATGGAGATAACCAATAGATGTCCAATATCACATCACAATCAACCATGCTGAGCAATAACAGATCCACTCGGGTCTCCAAGCCCCAAATAGACACCACACATGACCGATACGTGCGGTCCGCAACAATAGTATCGCCCACTGGAGTCGAGACATGAACATATGTAACTAAGGACTCACGGCGCATATCCAAAAAATGAGCAAAATATGACAAAACATAGGAATATATGGAACCAGGATCAAATAAGACTGAGTCATCTCGCTGAAAAACTAAAAAAATACGTGTAATCACGACATCTGAAGTCATAGCATCTGGTATAGCTGGGAGCACATAAAAATGGACCTGACCTCCACCTGATCGACCTCCCCCTCTAGGGAGGCCTCTAGCTACCTGAGCTCCACCCCTAGCTGCCTGGGCAGGAGGTAAAGTATTTCGAGTTGAAGTCGAGGGTTGACTCCTCTGCTGCGATGGACCTACAAGAAAGTGAGGACACTACTTCCTCATATGCCCAAACTATCACACTCGTAACAACACCACGGTGCGGGAGATCTGGACTAAAGGGAACCCCTAGCACCGAGATAACTGATAGAAGAACCTGGCATGGAGGAACCCTGAACTGATCATGTACGGGATGAACTCTAGGCAGGAAGGGCACTGAATGAT
Organism: Nicotiana undulata; assembly: GCA_005239495.1. Taxonomy (NCBI): domain Eukaryota; kingdom Viridiplantae; phylum Streptophyta; class Magnoliopsida; order Solanales; family Solanaceae; genus Nicotiana; species Nicotiana undulata. The sequence goes on from ML288816.1 coordinate 11,270, forward strand.
GAGCATCCCGGATGAGAACTGCGGGAACCCTGCCCCGATGATGCACCACTATAAAATTGGCGAGGTGGATGAGCAGGCCTAAATGGGCGGCCTCTACTATGCTGAAACAGTCCTATAGAGGGATCAGCACCAAAGCTATCAGATCCCCGGGGCCTCTTGGCCTCCCTTATATCTCTCTCCTGGCGACGAACTAACTCAATCTCTGGGAAGTATCAACAACCTTCTCAAAAGTAGCGCCTGCTACCCTCTCCCTGGTAATTATAATCCGAAGCTGATATGTAAGACCATCCACGAACCTTCTGATCCTCTCCCTATCTATGGGAACCAACCAAACATCCTGCGATCTAGCTCTGAAAATCTCATCTCATACTGTGTCACAATCATATCATCCCGACACAACTTCTCAAACTGCGTGCGCAGCTCCTCCCTGCGGGATTGGGGCACATACTTTTCTAAAAAGAGAGCGGAGAACTGCTGCCAGGTAAGGGGAACTACACAAACAGGCCTACACCTCTCATAAGCCTCCTACCAAGTTAAGGAAGCTCCTGAAAACTGGAAAGTAGTGAATGAGACCCAACTGGTCTCTAAACTACTGGCTGTACGAAGAATCCTCTAACACTTGTCCAAGAAACCCTATGCATCCTCCCCGTCAGCATCACTAAAGGTCGTAGGCTGAAGTCTGCCAAACCTCTCCAATCTACGCTGCTCGTCATCAGGCTTGACCGAAACCACATAGTCCGGAGCAATTGCAACCGACTGGGCTGGAGGTGCCCCTAGTGTTTGAAGTCCCTGAACAACCTGCATAGGAGTACGAGCGACGGGAGTCTAAGTGCCTCCCCCGGCCTGCGAAGTAGCTGCTGTAGAAGAAACAATGACCGCCTGAGCAATACTGATGTATACGGTCAAGATCTGAGCCAGAGTCTCCTGAAGACCTGGGATAACAATAGGCACAATTGATGCTTAGGCTGGTCCCGCTTGAACATCTGCAGCTGGGACCTGGTATGGAATAACAGTTGGGTCTATAGGTACTGCTCCGGCTGCTGCGCGAGCTGCACCTCTACCCCTACAATGGCTTGGACCGCGACCTCGACCCCTCATGGATCCAACTGGTGGCTGATCATCCTGCCCGGTAGCACGTGTCCTCACCATCTATAAGAGAATGAAACAACATAAATTTAGTTACCAGGATCAACAAATTCGCACGACAAGAATTCAAGAATGTGAGATTTTTACTAAGGTTTCTGCAGCCTCTTCAAGATAAGTATGGACGTCTCTGTACCGATCCGTAAGACTCTACTAAACTTGCTCATTACTGGTGAGACCTATGTAACCTAGGCTCTTATACCAACTTCACACGACCCAAATTATCTAGTCGTGATGGCGCTTATCACAGTACTAGGCTAGCGGATTAACTATTCAATGAATACAATAACTCTTTTAAATAATCATTTTTCCTAACCTTTTTCTTCATACATCTTCCATTAAAAATTTCAAACAAGTAAAAGTAAGCAAATATACACCAACGGCTCGACCTCGGGTGTTACTAGTCATAAGCATCTAAAATACCAGTCTAATACAATCTACTCAAATGACAAGGAAGTCTCATAAAATGAACAACTAACAAATAGGAGGGAGAAGAGCAAGGTTGAGGACTCCGTGCAGCTACCTTGCTAAGCTCCGGGATGAAACTGGAGATGAATCAGTGCTCACTTGGATGCACTAGCACCTAGATCTGCACACAAGGTGCATGGAGTAACGTGAGTACGCCAACTTAGTAAGTAAAAATTATAACTAAACACTGAGTGCAGTGACGAGCATTTAAAATAACATAAAACTCACAACATAAAACCTCAGTGAAAACAACAAGATCAAATCAGTATCCAAATCAGAGTATCTCGTAAAATAACTCGAGTTTTAATGAAAGTCATTTGAAACATCTTTAAACAGTTTCAATAGAGACTCAACATAAAAGTAGAGTGAAAAACAGTGATTTCATAGACAAGCCCCTCAAATGAAGTATCACTCATAAATAGCCCCTCGAGCAACCTTTCAGTCCATCATGACTCAAGACTCTTCACTCAGCATTCACACTCAGAACTCACTCTCAGTAGGTACCTGTGCTCACTAGGGGTGTACAGACTCCGGAAGGGCTCCTACAGCCCAAGCTTTATATCGCTGCAGCGTGCAGCCCGATCCAATATCGCTACGGCATGCAGCCAGATCCAATATATCGCTGCAGCGTGCAACCCGATCCATAGATGTATATATAACATTGCGGCATGCATCCCGCTCTCTCTCTCTATATATATATATATATATATATATA
>ML288816.1:13789-35407 GCA_005239495.1 Nicotiana undulata
GAGATATATATATATATATATATATATATATATATATATATATATATATGTATATCGCTGCGACGTGGAGCCCGATCCATAAATATCATTACAATCCGGCCCTCGGCCTCACTCAGTTATCAACCTCACAAGCCGCTCGAGAATTTCAGTATAAAACTTAGGGGACTCAACCCAAAATAACTTTCATATATTTAAAATAAAGTAATGAAATAGATTTAAACAATAAACAGGTAAAAATCATGAATGAGGATGTGCTTTCTATCAAAACAATGTGAGGATAGTAGTAACATACCGCTGAGGGTCCAAACGGTACAGGCACAAGGCCCCAATTATGACATTCTGCCCAAATTATATGAATCATTTCTAAAACATATAGCAAGTATACAACTTTAATTAAAATATGCAACTCAATAGTTTCCACGGGACGGACCAAGTCACAATCCCTAATGGTGCACGCCCATATGCCCTTGACCTAGCATGCGTGTCACCTCATTTAACGAAATAGTACGAAATTTCGGGGTTTCATACCCTCAGGTTTAGATTTACAATCGTTACTTACCTCAGACGGGATGAAAATCTACTCTGAAATGCCCTTGCCTCTCGACTCAGCCACAAATCTATCCAAAAATCAGCATTATATCATTAATATATGCTAAAGGAACGAATTCCACACGAAATATATCAAGTTAACCAAAGAAATCCCGAAATTGGCCAAACCCGACCACCAAGGCCAACGACTCGGAATCCGAAAAAGAATACAAAACTAGAATCCATATCACTCACGAGTTTGCCCATATCAAATTCATCAAAATCCGACATCAAATGGCCATTCAAATCCCCAAAATTAACTCTCCAATTCTCCTCCATTTTTCTAACAATTTTCTCCAAAATTCCCAATTTAGATGATAAAAATCAAGACACAATCATGGAATTTAACAAAATTTAAGTGAAGAACACTTACCCCAATTACTCCTCTGAAAATCCTCTCTAAAATCGCCTTCTCCCGAGCTCTCTAATGAATTTTGGAATTATAAACTCAAGCCCTCATTTTGAACTTCTTAAAATATGCCAAGATAAGTCTTCATCGCTATCGCGGAAATAGCCTCGCGATTGCGAAGCACAAAAAAATGTTGCATCTAATTAACCTTATGCGATCACATAAGTCCACACGCGAAAGCGGATAACACCCTCTCATAACACAGTGAACGCACCCAACTCTACGCGGTCGCGTAGAGCAATTCCTTCACCACACTGCCGCACTAAATCCTTCTATGCGAACACGACCTCAACCACGCGTCCGCGATGCACAACTCTGCAAAACTATGCGATCGTGATCCTAACCCTGCGACCGCGTAGAACAAAATTACCTCTGCCCCAATAAGCCTACGCAATCGCGACCTCCTATTCGCGATCGCGGAGAGAAATTCTTCTGCAACAGAACATCAGAAAATCTGCCAACGTTTCAAGTCCAAAAATGACCCGTTGAGCATCCAAAACACACCCGAGGCCCTCGAGACCTCAACCAAATATGCCAACACATCCCATAACATCGTTCAAACTTTGTCGAACCTTCGAATCGCTCCAAACAACATCAAAATACCAAATTAACCCCGATTTCAAGCCTAAGGATTTCTAAACTTCCGAAATTGGTCAACGATGCCGAAACCAACCAAGCCACATTCGAATGACCTGAAATTTTTCATACACGTCACAAATGACACTACAGATCTATTCCAACTTCCGAAATTCCATTCCGACCCCAATATCTAAGTTTCCACTGACGACCCGAAATCGCAAAATTTCTAATTTCGCCAATTCAAGCCTAATTCTACCACAGACCTCCAAAAAACATTCTGAACCAACTCCTAACTCCAAAATCACCTAAAACTTTATCCGAATAATGAAGAGACTAAATGTCTCAGTCCTCTCAAACATTACTCGAACCCGAGCCAACCAACCCGAGGCAACATGATAAAGCTGAACAACAAATAATGAAGCAGAAATACGGGAAATAGGGCCATAACTCTCGGAATGACCGGTCGGGTCGTTACACTAGATCTGCACAACAGTGTGCAGAAGTGTAGTATGAGTACACCACAGCGGTACCCAGCAAATATCAAGACTAAACTCAGCGGTGTAACGACTCAAATTCCCCTCCACGTACTAAACTCTAACCCCCGTAGAGCATCTAATCACCAATCGTAACCAAAATACCCAGGAATAACATCAAAACCTACCGTAATGGTCAACAACCATTCACTTATAGTCTCGTAACTCTCAATAATGAATAAAAACAAATTATAGACACAGCTACCACTAATAGAATATCCTAACAGGGGCAAACACATAAACGGAGTACTAATCATGATACTCACCCATAAGTGAAGCAACAAATAAGGGAACTCGCCCCGATAAGCAGAACCGAACAAAATACGAATGTAGCTCCTCTATAACAAATTGAAGCCATATTTGTATGACATCATCTCGCATAGCGGCATCAAGCCTACTATATGAAACACATCAACGGGCCGGGCCTCCCCTTATTGGACACCCTCTACTCGCCTAAATACCCCCTGTGACACATCTGTCCGGAGTCTAGGAAAATTTCTCACCATGTAGCTGGATCTCCACACACAAAGAAACAACTCTGCTAACATGTCAGTGGAAACTATGCGGTACGGGTACTCTGAGACCTATGAATACCTGAAACACCATATGAAGCTTGAAGTGCCAACTGAACTGGCTGACCCACAAAGCCTCTACCATGCCGTACCCTGCCTTCTAAATAAGGACCAGTAGATCTCTCCGGTCTATGAGGCCTCCTCCCCTCCATGTCCTCTCTCTCCTGTCCTTTCTATCCTGGCCCCACTTGTCCCCTCTCTCCTAGTCCCACATGCCCTCCACTCAACGAGTGATCCCTACCACCTGCTGAAATGAAACATCCGACTCCAACTCTGGAACCATGCTAAACCGATTATCATACCTGAGCCCCTCGATGAATCTAAGGACACACTGCCTAACTGTAGCGACCAAACCAGGTGCATGTCGGCCAAATCACTGCATCTAATTGCGTACCCTGATACTAACAAAGTGCCCTATCGTAGCTGCTTAAACTCCACGCGCCATGCATCTCAAAGGGACTGAGCTACAAACTCTCTCTAGAACATCTTCGAAAACTGAACTCATTAAGTGAAGCTGCCTCAGCCAGGCTACTCAACTCATATGCCTGCAACCACTGATAAGTCGCTCCCCTGAGTTGGAACATGGTAAGAGCAACCCCGCTCGTCTCCACAATACCCATAATACGGAGAATGAGGTGACACTCCTCAAGAAAACCATGTGCATCATCTGTCGCCAATCCACTGAAGGTAGGAGGGTTGTACTTCTTGTACCTCTCAAGTCTAAGTTGTTCTTCCTCAGATGGTGCTGCCCAAACAACAAGATGAATTGGAACCAAAGGTTGTGTTTCCATGACACGGGGAACCTGACCAACATGAACTCGCTGCTCTGGAGTGTGGGTGGCGAGAGTCTAACCTCCTTCCCCGATCTGTGAAGTAGCTGGTGCAATCGGAGTCAACCCCGCCTGAGCCAATGTATCAAACATGCTCAGGAACTGTGCTAAGGTCTCCTAAAGTCTGGGGGTAACAACAGGCACCTCCGGTACCTGTCCCCCAACCGGAGCTACAGGCAGCTCCTTAACTACTGCTCTAGTAGATGTTCTAGCTGTGACACGTGCTCCTCTTTAGCCTCTGCCTCTACCCCTGGAGACACCTGCTCCGGGGGCAGTGTCATTAGTAACTGCAGCTCGTGTCTTCACCATCTGTGAGAGAATGGAATGATAAAAGCTTAAACTTCAAGAACAATAAACTCGCACGATAGAAATGAGGAAGAGAAACTATCCTAATAGTTCTGTAGCCTCTTGAAGATATGTGCAGACGTCTATGTATCGATCTGCAAGACTCTACTAAACTCGCTTATGACTCGTAGAACCTATGAACCTTGGGCTTTATATCAACTTGTCACGACCCAAATTCCCCTTCGTTGGGTGTCGTGATGGCACCTAGTCTTAGGGACTAGGTATGCCTGACATTAACGGAAATAGCAACAATATTTAACTAATATCTAAAAAATTTAAAATAGAAATCTCTGTTAAATCTACAATTCCCAAAACCGGTAGTACAAGTCATAAGCTCTACAGAGTTTGCCAAAACATTCTAAATACAACTATTTTGAAATAAGGTAAACACTGTGAATACAAAATCAAAAAGTGACTTTGTAGCCTGCGAACGCCGCAGTGGGTTTACCTTGAGTCTCCCCAACAACAATCCGCACAACTAGATAATAATCAACTGACTTCGAAATACCTGGATCTACACAAAAATGTGCAGATGTGTAGTATGAGTACACCACATCGATACACAACAAGTATCAAGACTAACCTCAATGGAGTAGTGGCGAGGAACAATCAAGACACTCACTAGACTAAATGACCTGAACAAGTATAAGTGTGGAAACAATAGAGTACAATATCTATATAAAAACTACGCATAATGGCAATATTATGGAAATTTGCAGTAAGAAAAGAAAACAACAACTAACAGCGTAACACCACAATAATGACATAGTAGAATGAACGGAACACCGTCTAAATCGGGTGATCACAGTTAAAGGAAGGACAAGTAACAACTCAAGAAAAACGATCGCATTCACACCAGTTTTTAACCAATAAACTCCATGAGGTACCAAACCTCAAAATATTCACAACTCACGTGTCCCAATTTCTAAACCCTAACACTTTCCACCCTGTTCTCTCATTACAATTTATAACAGCACAAACGACTCACGTGCTAAAAAGAGCCATTCTCACGGAGAAGGAAAGTAAACAAGGGGGTGCATGTGAAATTTTCCTAACATAGTTCATGCAGCCTAGTAAGTAGAGGAAAAGAAATGGAGAACACGTAGAATGTTTTCCCACAACTTTCCACAAGATAAAGTTCACACAGGTAAGGGCACCTCTACACAATTATCAACAACAAGAATGCCCCCAAGCCATCACAAGTTATCACAAATCAATCTTTGACATAGCCCGCCTTGTCTCGCCGCATCACAACAACAAGTACAACACCAACAATGACAATAAAAAGGGTACGAAAAATTAATCAACTCAGAAATTACAGAACTCAAATAACGGAAGAACTAATTCACAAGGAGTAGCCACAATAGAGAACGCTAGTCATAATAAGAACAACTCAACAAGAAAGGAAATACTATGTAACAACAGTCCTCAATGTACGTTCGGCAACGAGGGAGCTAACACAAGTCGAATAATTCAAAATAAGGACAAGTCAACTAAGATATAGGATATCTGAACTTCTTTTAAGGTTGTTCAATTACGAAAGAGATACAACAAATTCAACTAAGGATAAGCAACGAAAAGATAATCATAACCTCAATTAAGTCTAAACAATTACAGAACAGAAAATAATAATTTAAAATAAAAATAAGCAGTTATGAAAAGATAGCATGTCACTGGAAGAGGTAAAAATCTTCAGCTAAGTCACATAAGAATCAATTAGGCAATAAGAGTGGATCATGAAGCAATTAATCCCAATTAGCAGGTAAAGTGAAACTAGTAATTAACAAAACTTAATCATAACGAAAATAACTTCATACTTAGTGAATACAAGAACCTAAGAACCATAAAAGGCCAACTTTAAAAAAATAAGCCCGAGCACGTGCTCGTCACCTCGTGTACACGGACTACTATTACCATAGAAGACTCAAATGTTAAGGGGAAGTTCCCCCACACAAAGTTAGCAAAAATACTTACCTAAACGAAGACTGACCGATTCTCAAAACTAAACTTCGTGGGTGAACTAACCTCCGGACGGCTCAAATCTAGCCAAAATAACTTCAAAGCATAAATAAAACTCAAAAAAATGTGTGGGAGATGGTAGAAAATAATGCATGGGATGCAGGTAGGTTATATGATGCTCTACCAGAAGACTTAGAACAACATATAATTGATCATGTTCCACCTCCAGTTCATCCTAATACACTTGATACCCCAATCTGGATGCTGGACACAAGAGGACAATTTACTGTCAAAACAGCTTGGGATTATTTGAGAAGAAGGGATCACAGGAGATTGGCATATGAGAAGATATGGGTGAAAGGGCTACCATTTAAAATATGTTTCTTCATGTGGAAGTTGTGGAAAGAAAAATTGCCTCTAGATGATTTCATGAGAAAGCTAGGATATTTCATGCCTTCTAGGTGTTGGTGTTGTACAGAACCAAAGGAGGAGACCTTGACTCATTTGTCCTACACATCCAGAGCAGCATCAACAGTGTGGAAGTTTTTCCGATCTAGGGCAGGGATTAGAATGGAGGGTCTATCACTACATCAGGTTATCACTAGCTGCTGGACTGCTCAGGTATTGCCAAGGATAAAACCTATCATGCAAGCTTTGCCAGCATGCATTGTATGGGAGCTATGGAAGAGGAGGAATAGTTGGAAACATGGTGAGGTTGTTTCTGTCAACAGAGTGATCTACAAAGTTTCATCAACAATCCAAGCTTTGGTTCAAGTTAGAAAACCTGGCCTAAGAGTACCCCACAGATGGAAAGACATTCTAAGTGTGCTGCAGAATTTCACCCCTAAGCTGAAATATGAGAACGTAATGTGGGAACTTCCTCAGGAGGGGTGGATAAAGGTGAAAACTGATGGGGCTAGTAGAGGTAATCCAGGAAGAAGCTCTATTGGAGTCTGTATGAGAGATAATAACGAGATTTGATATATGCAAGTGGGAAGGAGATAGATGAGGGGTCTAATAATGAGGCAGAAGCTACAACTATAGTAGAAGCCCTAAGAATGAGTACAAAAATGAACTACAGACAAATATGGTTACAAACAGACTCATTGCTGATTAAAATGTAGTGGAAGGAACCTGGAAACCACCATGGAGCATACTTGATCAAGTTGAGGAGATTTGGAGACTGAAAGAAGGTTGTACACTAAGGGTGACACACATTTTTAGAGAAGGAAATAGACTGGCAGACCATTTGGAAAACTATGAACTTGATAATGGTGATATAGAGTGCCATGGGTTCTGGGATCTAGACTTAATGGGCAGGAGAATCCTCAATGATGATAAATTGCAATGTCCACACCTGAGAGTAAAAGTAGCAAGAGGATGACAGGAGAAGGAAGGAGATATAGCTGGAGCAGGAGTACTAACAAATACCTAAACAACCATGCTCAAATCTGTAAAGAAGAGAGCATGGTTAACAGATTTTTCACTAACAAAGCTTGCTTTTTTGCAGGTACCTTAGCAAAGTTGGTTTACTGTCTCCTAATACTCCTTTCTTTGGTGGTATTAATGTTTTACATTCAATCCAAAGGAAGGGAAATAGGGACATGAAACAATTCAGCAGCATGGAACATTTGGACCATTGGAGAAGGTAGAAGGAAAAGGCCCAGAAAACTTAAGCGAATTGGGCTACATGGTTCGAGGTGGGAGAGAATTATAAATACACTACAAACAGATACAAACCATGAATGGAACTGGAGAGCATTACAGATGCTCAAACTGAACAGCAAACTGAGGGGTACATGTACAGTGCTAATGTGTAGATTAAATGAAGTATTAGTGGTGGTATTAGTGTTTATCACTCAACCGACTGGAAATTCATCTAAGAAACATAGAGGCACTGATCTAAGGTGGATGAATGAGCAGGAAAATCAAGTGAATGGGCCCAGAATGCTTAAGAGAATTGGGCTACAAAGGAAGTACAGGGCAGCTTGTAATGTCCTAATAGAAACAACTGCAATGTCCAGAACATCTAAGAGAAGTGGACATAGAGATGAAGACAGGAAGGAGGCTGGAAATGCAGCTAAATATGGGGATAAGAAGCATGGGGAGTTAGTTAGGAATCATCAACACAAACAATCAGAACATTGAGGCAGGGGAAAGGAAACAAAGGAAGGGAATGGCACACAGGAGATCAAGCAAGATATCAGGAATAAGCTAAGCAGCACAATATAATGATTAACTCAGATGATGGAAAGGAAGGATGCAAGACAGGAGCAAGAAAACAATTAAAAAATAAAAGACATTGCCTAGAAAGTCTAACAGAAATAGGCAGGAGAACAAATGGAGAAAATAACCATGCAAGCAAGGAATAAGGAAATACTAAAGAGAAGGAAAAAATTTCCTAGAACGTCAAAACGAAATAGGCAAAAAGGTGCAATAAAATACACAAGGGAATCACTCAATAACAAGGAGATGAAGGGGGATATAGAAGAGGGATCACTGCTGGAAGGGGAAAGGAGAAATAAAAATACCAAACAAAAATATGACCTTCATGTACAAATCAATATTGAGGAGTACATGAAGGTCCCTGTTTATACTAACTATGGCNAGGACATGCATAAGGAAGGACAACACAAATAGGAATCAAATTGTACACTACACTCAAGTGAAAAAGATAAAACAAAAAGGTGAGTAAAAAATAGTACCTGTGGAGGGGGCAACATACAAAACACAAAGCGTTCGTCACAATCTTGGCTCAACTGGTCTGAGCTACTCAACTGCTCGTCTAAGTGGAACAGCCATGGAAATCATTACGGAGAAGCTAGGGCAAGTATGTGAAGGAACAAGGAGAATTAAATCAGTGAGGATGAAACTGAAACTGAACAAAAATGAGACAAACAAGCTCAGAAGGAGAGATTTACCAGCTCCGATGCGTCGCTACGGGACTGTCACGGCTCAAATTGACGATCCTATGCGTCGAGTTGGGACTGTCAAGCTTAGCAAGAAGAAGGAGCTAGGGATAAAGTGAGGGAATAGGAAAGCCGAGCTGGGAATTAGGACAAGGAAATGAAAGAGACACGGGGAGATTGTCACTATAAAGACCTCTACATTGAGCTAGGCTACATGAACTTGGTCCTTATGTCCACTAATAAGAGGCCCAGACGGAATAAGAAGGAACTGGGCCAAACTGGAGCAGGAAAAATTGGGCCTTGGAGTGACCGAATTGGGCTCTATCATTACACACATGAGAGCTGGGAGTGGGCCTCTATTTTTTGGGCCTGAAATTTTAATGAATAAGATTTTACATGTTCCTTTTGGGATTTCCCTAGATATAGCTTTAGTTAGACATACATTAGATATTACTTCCTTATGTGAGATCACTATTGGGCCTACAAGCCCAATTTTGATAGTAGGAGTTATGTATTAATTTTATCGTCCTATAGATTTTAGGACAAAATTAATTTATTTGTTTTCGTTTTATTATTATTAATAAAATCGCTACTAGGCAGCTAGCCTAGTAGTAAAATTTGCTAAAAAAAACTCAAAAGAAGCTCTTCCAGATCATAAAGCTTCAATCATTATCAAAATCTAAAAATCAACCCAAAATCGACCCCCGGGCCCGCACCTCGTAACCTGAAAAATTTCACAAAATCCCAAAACCCATCCCATTACAAGTTCAACCATACTAAAATTATCAAATTCCGATACTAATTCGTCCCTCAAATAGTGATTTTACATTTTTACAATTTTCTTAAAAAATTCCCATTTTCCCCACTCAAAAACACTAATTAAATAATAAAAATAAAGATAAAATAATGGAATAAAATAAATTCTAGGTGAAGAACACTTACCCAATCGATTGTTAGAAACTCCCACGAAGAATCCCTCAAAACCGAGCTCTACAATTCAAGATATGATGAAAAAGGCCTAAACCTCGTTTTGGAAGATATATTCTTCTGCCCAGATGTATGCAACGCGAACGCGAAAGAAAATTTTCATTTGCGAAAAAGAAAAATGATTGCTGCCCAGTTTTGCTACGTGAACACGACGACAGGCTCGCAAACACGGAGTGGAAAAATCGATCGCTGAGGAATTGAGCTATGCGAACGCGATAGCAGGCGCGAAGGAGAGGAAAACACACTTATGCATTCGCTGATAGAGGAATGCGAATGTGAAGAAGAAAAATATGGCCGGTCAGTAGAACACTAAGCGAATGCGAAAGGCACTTCACTCTCACGAAGTGGAACATCAGACACCAGAAACCATCAATTCAAAACCAGATGAAATGGCACGTAGCCCATCCAAAAAATACTCGAGGCCCCCGGGATCCAGTATAAACACACCAACAAGTTCCACAACATAACATGGACACGCTCGAGGTTTCAAATAACCTCAAACAACGTCGAAACTACGAATCACACCATGAATCAAACTTATGAACTTCAAATCTTCTAACTTCTAAAACTCACGCCGAAACCTATCAAATCAACTTGTAATGACGTCAAATTTTGCAGGCAACTCCCAAATGACATAACAAAGTTGTTCCAGCTTTTGTAATCGGATTCCGACCCCGACATCACCAAGGTCAACTCTTGGTCAATCTTCCCAATCTTCCAAACTTCAGCTTTTTCCAACTTTTGCCGAAATGCTCCAAATTACCATACAGACCTCTGAATCCAAATCCGGACGTACGCCTAAGTTTAAAATCACCATACGAAGCTGTTGAAATCATCCAAAATCCATTCCAAACCCGTTTTCACAAAAATCAAATTCCGGTCAACTCTTACCGGTATAGCTTCCAAAACTTAGAATCCTTCTTCTGATTTGACTCTCAATCATCCGGTAACTGAACTCGACCCCGCATGCACATCAATACACATAATACTAATCTGCACAAGACCTTATGTCACTGAACGGGCCTTAAATTCTCAAAACGACCGGTCAAGTCGTTACATCCTCCCCCTATTAAACAAACGTTTGTCCTCAAACGGGCCAAGAATCACCTCGACGTCATCAAATCACTGAATGCACACTTCCAACATACACCCGCGAGTGACCCCACGTCATCCCAACCCACATAAGCCTAACGATACCATCTCAATTGTAATTTATCCCTTCTGCCAACACCAATAAGACTTAGAGTCATAATTCTCACTTTCCGTTCATCTCCAAAAAAACAACAACAACAACTAACCCAGTATGTTCCCACGAGGTGGGGTCTGGGGAGGGTAATCTGTACGCAGACCTTACCCCTACCTAATAAGTAGAGAGGTTGTTTCCAATAGACCCTCAACCCAGGAAGGGTCATAAGAATAAGTGGATAACAAGAAAGAAAGAAAGAGGGAAGAGAAAAAAAGGGAGAGATAAAGGATAAGTAGTACCGAATACTAGAAACAAGGGATAAATTACCTGAGGCGAACAAAATCACATAACGTAATAAAAAGTCAAAGAATATAAAGGGACATGCGTGCTACTAAGATTATCCGTGAGCAACTAAAAACTACCCACTAACCTTCTACCTTAATCCTCGACATTCACACCCTCTACTAACCTTCGTCTCCAAAAGACCCGATTCCAAATCCACACCCGTTAACAATCTCAACCAGCTGCAACACTTGTACTTACACCCATAAGGTACGACCACCCAACATGACACACCACACCTAGGCCCATAATAACATTTGTGATCACAATAGCTGCCCGTAATCAAAACCAACACCGACAACCGACCTCACATCCGCTAGAACCTTATTTCAAACCTCCACAACGCCGATGTTGATGCAAGAAACATGAAGAGCTAATAACTATGCACCCGAATCAACAAGTCAGATCTAAAACTCAAATAAGCACAAGACGGAAATGACTGTATATGTAAAGAGAATCACATAAGAGAAATATCAAGCAAGCTCGACAGACACAACCCTCTATCAGTACCACACTACGAACCAATTAAAAAAGGAAAAATAAATGTATATGAAAAAGTCACAAGGATTTCATCGTGATATAACTTTAACCGAGGTACGCAGCCCAGCTCAACATATCAAATCACATGGAATCGCGAGGGTCTCAGCCTTAACTTTGAATCAAAAGTTGAATACATATCATACCAACTTAATCCTGCCACTTACTCAATTATGCCGAAAAAATCACAACACGTACTGAACTCACCCCGGTAAAGAATCTAATCACCAAATCGTAACCAAAATAACATCAAAACCTATCATAATGGACATCAAAAATTCACTTCTTGTCTCATAACACTCAATAATGAATTAAAACAAATGATAGACATGGCTACCACTCATAGAATCTCCCAACAGGGGAAAACACATAAAAAAGTACTAATCATGATACTCACCCACAAGTGAAACAAAATATAAGGGAACTCACCCCGATACGCATAACCGAACAAATACGAGTGGTTCACCTCTATAACAAATCGAAGGCACACCTGTATGACATCATCTGGCGCAGTGGCCTCAAGCCTACTATTTGAAACACATCAACGGGTCGGGCCTCTCCTCTTGAGCAGCCTCTACTCGCTTGAATACGCCGATGTGACACATCCGTCCAAAGTTTGGCACCATTTCTCACCATGTGGCTTGTATCTCCACACTCAAAGCAACCTTTCTACTGAAGTGGGTATGGAAACTATGCGGTACGGGTACTCTAAGACCCACGAATACTTGAAACATTGTGCGAAGCCTAAAGTACAAACTGAACTAGCTAACCCACAAAGCTTGTACCATGTCGTACACCGTCTCCAAAGAAGGACCAGTAGATTTCTCTGGTCTATGAGGCCTCCCTGCCTCATTGGCCTCTCTCTCCTGACCTCACTTGTCCTCTCTCTCTTGGCCCCACCTATCCTAGCTCTCCTCGTCCCACATGCCCTCCACTCGGCGAGCGATCCCTACCACCTGCTAAAACAAAACATCCAACTCTAACTCGCGGGCCATGCTGAACCGAATATCATGTCTGAGATGCTCGATGAATCTACGGACGCACTATCTAATTGTAGCGACCAAAGCAAGTGCATGTCTTGCCAAATCACTAAATCTAATGGCATACTCTGATATTGACATAGTGCTCTGGCGCATCTACTCAAACTCCACGTGCCATGCATCCCGAAGAGAGTGAGGTACTAACTCTATCAGGAACATCTCCGAAAACTAAACCCATGTAAGTGAAGCTTCCTCAGTCGTGCTACCTAACTCATATGCCTGCAACCACTGATAAGCCGCTCCCCTGAGTTGGAACATGGTAAAAGCAACCTCGTTAATCTCCACAATACCCATAGTACAGATAATGCAGTGACACTCCTTTAGAAGACCCTTGGAATCATATGTCGCCAATCCACTAAAGGTAGGAGGATGGAACTTCTTGTACCTCTCAAGTCTAAGTTCTTCTTCCTCAGATGTTGCTTCCCTAACCAGAGATTGAACTAGAACCACATGTTGTGTCACCAGGACTTCTAGAACCTGACCAGAATGAACTTGCTGCTCTAGAGTGTGTGCGGCAGGAGTCTAAGCTCCTCCCCCGGTCTTTGAAGTATCTGGTGCAACCGGAATCAAATCAACCTGAGACAATGTACCAAACATGCTCAAGAACTATGCTAAAGTCTCCTGATGTACAGGGGTAACAACATGTGCCTCCATTACCTGTCCCCCAACCGGGGATACTGGCGGCTCCTCAATTACTGCTCTGGTAGATGCTCTAGCTGGGGCACATGCTCATTTTCGGCCTCCGCCTCTGTCCCTAGCGACACCTGCTCCAGGGGCAGCGTCATTTGTAACTGCAGCTCGTGTCCTCACTATCTGTGTGAGAATTTAATGATAAAATCTCAAACTTCGAGATCAATAAACTTGCACGATATGAATGAAGGAAATGAAACTGTCCTAATAGTTATGTAGCCTCCCGAAGTTAAGTACAGACGTCTCCGTACCGACATGCAAGACTATACTAAACTCGCTTATGACTCGTATCACCTATGAACCCAAATTCACCTCTGTTGGATGTCATGTTGGCACCTAGTCTCAGGGACTAGGCTATCCTAACAGTAACTGAAATAGCAACAATATTTAACTAATATCTAACAATTTTGAAATAGAAATCTCTGTAAAATCTACAATTCCCAAAGTTGGTTGTACAAGTCATAAGCTCTATAGAGTTTGCTAAAAATTGCTAAATACAATTATTTTGAAATAAGGTAAATAGCGTGAATACAAAATCAGAAGGTGACTCCGTAGCCTGCGAACACTGTAGTAGGTTTACCTTGAGTATCCACATAAACAATCCGCACAACTAGCTAATGATCAACTCGCTTCGAAATAGATGGATCTGCACAAACCTTAATGGAGTAGTGACGAGGAACAGTCAAGACACTCACTAGACTAAATGAACCAATCAAGTATAAGTGTGGAAACAATATAGTATGATATCTATATAAAAACTACGCATAATGACAATATTACGGATATTTGCAGTAAGAAAAGAAAACAACAAAAACATGTTACAACTCAACAAAAACAACCGCTTTCACGTTAGGTTTTAACCAATAAAATCCATGAGGTACCGAACTTCATAATATTCCCAACTCACAGGTACCAATTTATGAACCCCAACACATGGCATCCTGTGCTCTCATTACAATTTATAACCGCACTGACGACTCACGTGCCAAATAGAGCCATTCTCACATTGAAGGCAAGTAAAAAAGGATGTGCATCTATACTCAACAATATCAAGAAAACCTCATAACCGATAAGAGTGCTTAACTACTTGTATGCTTGTGCAAGTGTCCTAACATAGTTCATGCCAGCTAGAAAGTATAGGAAAAGAAAAGACAACACGTAGAATGTTTTCCCACAACTTTCCACAAGATAAAGCTCGCACAGGTAAGTGTACCACTACACCAATATCAACAACAAGAATGCTCCCAGGCCTTCACAAGTCCTCACAAATCAAACCTTGACATAGACCACCTTGTCTCGCCACGTGTGAAATAATAAAGTTAATGCCCGCCTTGTCTCGCCACACTGCATAATAATGTTCCCACCTTGTCTCGCCACATCCGCAACCCACATATATATAGCCCGCCTTGTCAAGCCGCATGTGTAAATATAAAAAGTAACAATAGCACGACAGAATCCTCATGCAACCCCATAGAAACAACCGCACGACAAAAACGTCTTGCATCATAATAACAATAGTCGCACGGTCGAAACCTCGTGCATCAAAACAATAAGGAGTACGACAAATTAATCAACTCAGAAATTCTAGAACTCAAAGAAATGGAAGAACTAATTCACAAGGAATAGCCACAATAGAGAATGCTAGTCATAATAAGAACAACTCAACAAGAAAGGAAATACTATGTAAAAACGTTCCACAGTGTATCATTCGACAAGGAGGGAGTTAACACGAGTCGAATAATTCCAAATAAGGACAAGTCAAGTAAGATATATGATATATAAACTTCTTTTAAGCTTGGGAAATTACGAAAGAGATACAATAAATTCAATTAAGATTAAGCAGCTGAAAGATAATCATAACCACAATTAAGGCTTAACAATTACAGAAGAGATAATAGTAATTTTAAATAAGAATAAGAAGTTATGAAAAGATAACATGTCAATAGAAGAGGTAAAAATCTTTAATAAAGTCACATAAGAATCAAATAGGCAATAAGAGTGGATCATGAAGCAGTTATTCCCAATTAGCTGGTAAAGTGAAACTGGTAATTAAAAGAATATAATCATAACGAAAACAATTGCATATTCAGTGAATACAAGAACATAAGAACCCTAAAAGGCCAACTTTCCATAAATAAACTCGAGCACGTGCTTGTCACCTCGCGTACAGGGATTATAATTAGCATAGAAGACTCAAATCCTAAGGGGTAGTTTCCCCACACGAAGTTAGGAAAAATACTTACCTCCAAGAAGATAGATTGATACTCTCAAATGGACTTCTCGGGTTAAATGACTTCCGGACGGCTCAAATCTTGACAAAATAACTTCAAAGCATAAATAAAACTAATAAGAAGCTATTCCGGATCATAAATCCTCAATCTTTATCATAATCTCGAAATTAACCCAAAAGTCGACCCCTGGGACTGCACCTCGGAACCCAACAAATTTTGAAAAATCCGAACGCCCTTCCGGACACGAGTTCAACCGTGCTAAAATTATCAAATTCCGATACCAATTCGTCCCTCGAATCGTGATTTTACATTTTGAAAATTTTCTTCAAAAATCCCCATTTTCCTTACTCAAAAACACTAATTAAATAATAAAAATAAAGATATAATCATGGAATAAAACAAAGTCTAGGTGAAAAACACTTACCCAATTTATTTGTTCGAAAATCCCACGAATAATAGCTCAAAACCAAGCTCTACAATTCAAGATATGATAAAATGGCCTAAACCTCGCTTTGGAAGATATATTCTGCTGCCCAAGTGTTTATGCATCGCGAACGCGGAAGAAAGATCGCATTCGCGAAGAAGAAAAATGAGTGCTTCCCAGTTGTGCTATGCGAACGCGACAACAGGCTCCCGAACGCTGAGAGAAAAAATCGATTGCCGAGGAACTGAGGTACATGAACGCGAGAGCAACATGCGAATGCGAAGGCGAGGAAAACACACCTATGCGTTCGCGGACACAGGAATGTGAACGCGAAGAAGGAAAATATGGCAGGTCAGCAGAACAGTACGTGAACACGAAAGGCACTCCTCGATCGCGAAGGGGAACATCCGACACCAGAAACCAGCAATTAAAAACCTAAAGAAATGGCCCGTAGCCTATCTGAAACACACCTGAGGCCCCCGAGACCCCGTCTAAACACAACAACATGTTCTATAACAAAAAGCAGACTCACTAGAGGTATCAAATCTCCTCAAACAACGTCAAAACTACGAATCACACCATGAATCTAACTTATGAACTTTCAAATCTTCCAACATCTAAAACTCGCGCTGAAAACTATAAAATCAATCGTAAATGAAGTCAAATTTTGTAGGCAAGTCCCAAATGAAATAACGTAATTTTTCTAACTCCCGGAATCGAATTCCCACCCCGACATCACCAAGGTCATCTCTTGGTAAAGCCTTCCGAACATTAATTTTTTCCAACTTTCACCGA
The DNA here is from genome assembly GCA_005239495.1 of Nicotiana undulata. Taxonomy (NCBI): domain Eukaryota; kingdom Viridiplantae; phylum Streptophyta; class Magnoliopsida; order Solanales; family Solanaceae; genus Nicotiana; species Nicotiana undulata. Next base: position 30,746 of record ML288816.1, read on the forward strand.
AATGCTCCACATTACCCTATGGACCTCCGAATCCAAATCTGGACATACGCCTAATTCCAAAATCACCATACAAAGCTACTAAAATAATTCAAAACCCATTCCGAAGCCTTTTACACAAAAAGTCAATTTCGGTCAACTCTTACCGCTAAAAACTTGAATCCTTCTTCCGATTTGACTCCGAATCATTTGGTAACTGAGCTCGACCACGCACACATGTCAATACACATAATACTAAGCGGATGAAGACCTTATGACGCTGAATGAGACTTAAATTCTCAAAATGACCGGTCGGGTTATTAAAAGTGGAGTAGTTATGAGGGACAGTCAAGACACCTATTCGACTAGATGTCCTGGACAAGTATAAGTGTAGAAACAACAGAGTACGATATCTATATCAAGACTACGCATAATGACAAATAATACTGTAATTGCAGTAAGAAAAGGAAAGCAACAACTAATGACGAAACACCATTATAATGACACAGTAGAATGAACGGAACACAGTTAAAATCTGGTGAATCACATATAAAGGAAAGGCAAATAGCAATTCAACTAAAATTACCGCTTTCACACCAGGTTTTAGCCAATAACCTCTACGAAGTACCGAACCTCATAATACCCATATATTCACCGGTCCCAATTCCGGAACCCTAAACACTTGGCATCTTGATCCCTCACTATAAACTTATAACCGCATTGACGACTCACATGCAAATAGATCCATTCTTGCATAAAAGGCAAGTAAACAAGGGTGTGCATCAATACTCAAAAATATCAAGATCCATCCTCTTAACCGATTAGAGTGATCTGCTATGTGTATGCTTGTGCAAATATTCTATCATCGTTCATGACAGCTAGTGAGTATAGGGAAAGTGGACAACACGTAAAATGTCTTCCAACAATTTTCTACAAGATAAAAACTCACAAACGTAAGTGTGCCACTACACAAATATCAACAAAAAGAATGCCCCCAATCCATCACCAAACATCACAAATCAATCCCTCACATAGCCCACCTTGTCTCGCCACGTGCGCAATAATAAAGTAAATGTTCGTCTTGTCTCGCCACACATGTATAATAATGTTCCCACCTTGTCTTGCCACATGCGCAACCCACATATATATATCCCGCCTTGCCACAACGCATGTGCCTCAATAAACAGTAACGATAGCATGGCAGAAACCTCGTGCAACACAACCCCAATTGCAAGACAGAAACCCCGTGCATCACAATAACAATTACAACTCAACAATGACAATAATACTAGAGTACGACAATTAAATCAACTAAGAAACTCTAGAACTCAAAGAAATAGAAGAAAAAACTCACAAGGAAAGACACAACAAAAGATAACGATACCACTTAACAATAATTCAACATGGTAAAACTAGTGTGTAGTAATGGCGTCCACATAAGTGTAATTCAACAACAAGGGAGATATCACGAGTCGATAATTCTAAATAAGGATAAAAAAACTATGATAAAGGATAACTAACTTCATTTAAAGATTTAGCACACACGAAAGAGGCACAACAATTACAATTAAAGATAGGCAACGAAAATGATAATCATGGCCTCAATTAAGGACAAATAACTACAAAAGAGATAATAACAATAATTTCAAATAAAGATAAGTAGTTAGGAAGGGATAGCATGGCAATCGAAGATGTATCAACTTCAGTTAAGTCATATAAGAGTCAAATAGGCAATAAGAGTGGATCATGAAGCAATTAATTCAATTTAAGGCAGGTATAGGTGAAACTAGTAAATAGGAAAACTTAATCATAACAAAAAACAACTTCATACTCAGTTAGTTCAACGACCTAAGAACCCTAAAAGGCCAACTTTCCATAAATAAGCCCGAGCACGTATCAAACACCTCGCGTACACGGACATCACATGATGCAATTAACATAGAAGATTTAAATTCCAAGAGGTAGTTCCCCCACAGGAAGTTAGGCAAGATACTTACCTCAAACAGACATACTGATATTCTAAAATGGACTTCTCGGGTGAAATAACCTCCGCACGGGTCAAATCTAGCAAAATTAACTTCAAAGCATAAATAAAAATCATGAGAACTATTTTGGATCATAAAGCCTCAATATTTTTCAAAAACTAAAAATCAACCCCAAAGTCGACCCTTGAGCTCGCACCTCGTAACTCGACAAATATCACAAAATCTGAACACCCATTTTGATATGAGTTAAACCATACTAAAATTATCGAATTCCGATACCATTTCGTGCATAAAATCATGATTTACATTTTGAAAGTTTTCTCAAAATCCCCATTTTTTCTCAACTCAAAACACTAACTTAATGATAAAAATAAAGATAGATATAACGACCCGACCGGTCGGTTTGAGCATTTTAATCCCGTTCACCTAATTGAATTCATGAGTAGCATCATTTTATGAATTGTGAATTGTGTGAATCATCGAGTCTGGTTATAGCCTAACCAGAATTGATTTGGAAGTATGATTCTCATCTAGAAAGTTTTAAATTGGAAAAGTTTTGCCTAAGTTTGACTTATTTAGAATTTGACCCCGGAACGAAGTTTTGATGGTTTCAGTGGGTTTGGATTGTGATTTTAGACTCGAGCGTATGCACATATTTGAATTTGGATATTTTTAGAAGGTTTCGACATAAAGTGTCGAAAATTGAGAATTTGAAGGTTTGAAAAGTTCAATAGTTTGACCGAGAGTTGACTTTGTGGATATTGGGATCGTATTGTGGTTTCGAGAGTTAGAATATCTTTGTTTTGTTATTTGGGACTTGTGTGAAAATTTTGGGTTAGTTCCAGATTGATTTGCTATGTTTCGGCACGAGTTATTGATGTTGAAAAGTTCAAAGTTCATAGATTTTGATTTGAGGTGTGATTCGTCATTTTGATGTTGTTATGTGTGCTTTGAGGCCTCTAGTAAGCCCGTGTTATGTTATGAGACTTGTTGGTATGTTTGGACGGGGTCCCGAGGGGCTCGGGTGCACTTCAGATGGGTTCCAGACTATTTTGGACCATGTTGTTATTGCTGGTTTCTGCTGTTACCTAATGTTTCTGGTGTTGTTCGCGATCGCGAAGGTCCAGCCAGAATCGCGAAGTGTAATTTGATATTCTGCAAAATATTTCTTCTTAGACGTGATATAAGGTATGCGTTTGCAAAAGGTAAGCTGATTAGGTTCCACGTTTGCGATGGGGTGTCGCGTTTGCATAGAGCAGAAGTTGAGGAGCTGGAGGAAATGTCTTCGTGTTCTCGAAGTAGCAGTCGCGTTCATGAAGGTTTTGTCCTGATGTGCATCATGTTCGCGAGGACTATGCCGCGAACGCGTAAAGCCTTTTGTTGGCAGTGTTATTTTGTTCATCACGAACGCAATGGTTTTCCCGTGTTCGCGTAAGAGGACGTCAAAACAATGTATATAGTACTTTATTTTGAAGGCTTTAGACATTATTGCATATTTGGAGATATGGAGCTCGGATTGAGACGATTTTGGAAGTGATTTTTATCATATGGATTGGGGTAAGTGTTCTCTACTCACTTTTGTTTAAATTTCATGAATCTATTTTCCTTTTAGCAATTGGTTGATGATTTAAAAAGAAAATTGGGGGTTTTCGCCTAAAGTTTCATAATGTGAATTTTTGAGTTTTGAACATCGAATTGGGGTCGGATTTGAGTGAAACTAGTATGGTTTAACTCGTAATTGAATGGGTTGTAGGATTTTTTGAGTTCTGTTGGGTTCCGAGGCGTAGTCTCAGGTGTTACCTTTTGGGCCGATTTTGGGCTTTTGATTAAAGATTCGACCTTTATCTATTGGGTTTGTTTCCTTTGGCATTATTTGATGTATTTGAGTTTCTTTTGTCTATTTTTGAGTTGTTCAGTGGTCGGTATAGGCGAGATGGCATTTTTGGAGCATCACTTGTCCTGCTTGATATTGGAATTTGGCATCTTCGAGGTAACACTTCTAAACTTGGTGCTGAGGGTATGAAACCTCGAGTTACGTGTTATTTGATTAGTATTGAGTTGACATTGTGACTCCGTTATTTTTTTGGTACTATGTAGTTACCTAATCTTTCCTATAACCATGAAATTTCTATGTAATTGAGCTATTGAGATGCAATCCTTGCTAGAATCCATGTCTAGGCTTCGTGGTTAGACTGGATACTAACTGGGTACATATTGTTTTACGTACTCACTCTACACTTTTGCACTTAACTGTGCAGGATCTGAGGTAGGTCCATTTGGATACGTATCCGGCGCGCATCATTGATTCATTCGAGATTCCACGGTGAGCTCTCTACTGAGCCGTTCAGCAGTATGCCGCAATCTCTCTTTTTATTTTGGATTTTGTCTATTCTTTTTCTAACAGTTGGATAGACATTATTTTGTATAATAAACTAGGTTTCTCATTCACTTGTGACACTAGATCTTGGCATGTATTAGTAGACTTAGAGCTTATGGGTTCTATTCTTTTGGTTATAAATATTACTACTAGTTTCACATATTAAATTAAGTCGATCCCTTTTCAAATCTTTTAAGTTAAGGAAAAATTAGTATATGGGCGTCACGACCCAAAACCTATGATTTGTGATGGTGCCAGACACCACTGTCAGGCAAGCCAACCCCTTAATCAGTTAAAATACCTTCCTGTTTAACAATTTCGAAA
>ML288819.1:0-33879 GCA_005239495.1 Nicotiana undulata
GCAACAAAGAGTGATAAGGGTGGACAGGTGGGATCGGGTTGCACGCTGCAACAGGAGTAATAAAGGTGATATATTTAGGGAGTAGCAATAAGGGTGGACAGGTGGGAGCAGATTGCACGCCGCAACAAGGATCGATAAGGGAGGACATTTATATGAGACTCGTTTTGTGGATTTGGCTAGGCATGCCATTCTCTTATTGCCCACACAGAGAGAGAGAGTCAGACGGTTTATTCATGGCTTTGTTCAACCCATCAGGTTGCAGATGGCCAAGGAGACATGGACCGATATTTCTCTTCAGGATGCGGCTAATATAGCTAGGAGGGTTGAGTCAGTTCTTGGGTTGGGAGGTCAGGGGTCAGACAAGAGACCTCGCCATTCCGATGCTTTCGGTGGTGCCTCATCTGGAGGCGGGACTTCATTTAGCAGAGGCCATTCTTCCAGGCCATTCCATTCAGCACTACAGGTTTCACATGGTACTTCAGGGGGCCGTGGTTCTTATATGCCTCCTTCTGCTCAGCCAGTCTACAGTGCTCCTTCATCTCCTATTAGAGAACCTTCTCTGTAGAGTTATTACCGTGGTCAGCCGGTTCGTCAGGGCCAGTCCTCATATCAGGAGGGATGTTTTGAGTGTGGTGAATATGGGCATATTCGGAGAGCTTGTCCGAGGTTTTTGAGTAATCAGCATCAGTACCACGGTTCTCGTCAGAGGAGATGGTTGGATCTGAATTTGCGTCAGAGGAGATGGTTGGAGCTCTTCAAGGATTATGACCTCACTATTCTATATCATCCGGGGAAGGACAATGTAGTGGTCGATGCCCTAAGTCGCAGAGCAGAGTGTTTGGGGAGTCTAGCCTACCTTCCAGCAGCAGAGCGAACTTTAGCACTTGATGTTCAGGTTTTAGCGGGTCAGTTGGTGAGATTGGATTTATTAGAGCCCCCACGAGTATTGGCTTGTGTAGCCTCCAGGTCTTCTCTTTATGATCAGATTAGAGCACGCCAGTATAATGACCCACACTTGCTAGTTCTCCAGGACAGGGTCCGTCGAGGTGATGCCAGGGATATGGTTATTGGTGATGATGGGGTCATGAGGATGCAGGGCCGGATTTGCGTGCCCAATGTTGATGGGCTTCGAGAGTTGATATTAGTAGAGGCTCATAGCTCGCGATATTCCATCCATCCGGGTGCCGCAAAGATGTACCAGGATCTGAGACAGCATTATTGGTAGAGGCGGATGAAGAAGGATATTGTTGAGTTTGTAGCTCGGTGTCTCAACTGCTAGCATGTCAAGTATGAGCACCAGAAGCCAGGAGGATTACTTCAGAGTTTAGATATTCCGGAGTGGAAGTGGGAGCGGATTACCATGGACTTTGTAGTTGGACTCCCCCGGACTTCGAAGAGATTTGATGCTACATGGGTTATTGTGGATCGGTTGACCAAGTCCGCGCACTTTATTCCTGTTGGTACTACATATTCTTCGGAGCGGTTAGCTGAGATTTATATCAGGGAGATTGTCCGATTGCATGGGGTTCCAATTTCTATCATCTCAAACAGAGGTACTCAGTTCACATCTCAGTTTTGGAGAGTCGTGCAGAGAGAGTTGGGTACTCAGGTTGATTTAAGCACATCGTTTCATCCTCAGACCGACGGGCAGTCAAAGCGTACTATTCAGATTTTGGAGGACATGTTGCGTGCCTGTGTCATTGATTTTGGGGGTTCATGGGACAAGTTTCTTCCACTCACGGAGTTTGCATATAATAATAGTTATCAGTCCAGTATCCAGATGGCTCCGTATGAGGCTTTATATGGTAGGAGGTGTAGATCTCCGGTTGGTTGGTTTGAGTCGGGCGAGGCTAGGCTATTGGGCACATACTTGGTTCAGGATGCGTTGGATAAGGTGAAGTTGATTCAGGAGCGGATTTGCACGGCGCAGTCTAGGAAGAAGAGTTATGCGGACCGGAGGGTCCGGGATGTGTCTTTAATGGAGAGAGAGAAGGTACTGTTGAAGGTGTCACCCATGAAGGGTGTTATGAGGTTCGGGAAGAGGGGAAATCTGAGTCCCCAAGTCATTGGGCCTTTTGAGGTGCTTCAGAGGATTGGAGAGGTGGCCTATAGACTTGCCTTGCCACCCAGCTTATCGAGTGTCCATCCGGTGTTCCATGTTTCGATGCTCCGAAAGTATATTGGTGACTCGTCTCATGTTTTGGACTTCAGCTCAGTTCAGCTTGAGGGTGATATGTCATATGAGGCAGAGCCAGTGGCTATTTTGGGTCGTCAGGTCAGAAAGTTGAGGTCAAAGGATATAACTTCAGTAAAGGTGCAGTGGAGAGGGAAGCCAGTGGAGGAGGACACTTGGGAGACCGAGCGGGAGATGCGGAGCAGATATCCTCACTTGTTTGAGACTCCAGGTATGTTTCTAGACCCGTTCGAGGACGAACGTTTGTTTAAGAGGGGGAGAATGTAACGACCTAGTCGGTCGTTCCGTGGTATTAGCCCTGTTATTCATGTTTCTGCCTTGTCATGCTTTGTTTGGTATGTTTATGATGTGTCGGGGTCGGTTGGTTCGGGTTCGGAGTAGTCGTGGTGAGAATTGAGACACTTAGTCTCTTAAACTAGCTTAATAATGGAAAAAGTCAATCGGGAGTTGACTTATTGGGAAACTACCTCGGAATGTATATTTTATGGCTCGGATAGCTTCGTTAGGTGATTTGGGACTTAGGAGTGTGTTCGTAATGTGGTTTTGAGGTCCGGTGTAGAATTAGGCTTGAATTGGCGAAAGTTAGTTTTTGGCGATTTTCAGTTGGCAGTGGAAAATAGGCTATCGGGGTTGGAATGGAATTCCGGAAGTTGGAGCAGGTTTGTAATGTCATTTTGGATATGTGTGCAAATTTCAGGTCAATCATATGTGTTTTGGATGGTTTCGTCATCCTTGGTGAAATTTAGAAATTTCAAAGTTCATAGGCTTGAATTTGATGTGATTTTGGTATTTTTGCGTTGTTTTTGGTGTTTCGAAGGCTCGACTAAGTTTGAATGAGGTTATGGGATGCGTTGATATGTTTGGTTGAGGTCCCGGGGGCCTCGGGGGAGTTTCGGGTGGTTAACGGAGTGATTTTTGGCTTTTGAAAGTAGTTGTTCTGGTGTGTATTTGCTGCAGAAAGTTTTAGCCTATGCGTTCGTGGAGGTGGTCTCGCGTTCGCATAGTGGGATTGGGGTGCTGAGGGTATTTGTTCTATGCGATCGCGGGCTAGGGGGTGCGAACAAGGAGAGGTGAGCTGGGTGGTCATCGCGAACGCGGGGGATTTTGTGCGTTCGCGTAGGGTAGAAGGCATCTGAGGACCCCAGGCCCATTGGTCTGTGCGTTCGCGTAGGAGCCCATGCATTCGTGGAGGACTGGGGCGGTTGAGCAGTGCGTTCGCGTGGCTTATGGTGAGTTCGCGTAGAGTTAAATTAGGGGAATGTTGGAATGTTCTATGCGAACGCGGTCCTAGTGATGCGTTCGCGATGAGTAAAGGTCTGGGCAGAAAGTTTAAGTTTCAAAAACGAGGGTTTTAGGCCATAACTCAAAAATCCATTAGAGAGCTCGGGAGAAGGAGGAAATTGAAGAGATTTTCAGTAGAGTTCTTGAGTTAAGTGTTCTTCAATCACATTTGAGTTAATATCATGATTTAGCCTTGATTTTTATCATGTAATTTGAGGAATTAAAGTGGAAATTGGGGGGAAATGGGAGAAAATTTTGGGAATTTCTTTTGATGATTTGAATGGGCAATTGAGGTCGGATTTTGGTAAATTTGATATGGGTAGACTCATGAGGGAACGAGGATTCCGGTTTTGTAATTTTTATCGAGTTCGAAGACGTCGGCCAGGGGGTCTGGTTTGGCCAATTTCGAGAATTGTGCGCAATTTTGATAGTTTTTGAATGGGTTTCGTCTCCCTAACATATTTTGATGATTTTAATCTGATTTTGATAGACTCGGAGCATTTGGGAGCCGATTCGAGGGGCAAGAGTATCGCGGAGTAGCTTTTTGGGCCGGTTTGAGGTAAGTAATGACTATAAATCTTGTCCTGAGGGTATGAAACCCCGGACTTAGCATCTTCTCACTGTTTTGGAGTGACGCACACGCTGGACGACGAGTGTGTGGAATGCATTGATGGGGGATTTGAACTTGGTTCTTCCCGAAGCAAATATTGAGTTGCATAATTGCTTTTAAATCACATGATAAACCGTATTTCCATACTATTGATATATTTGGGTTGTAAGTCATATTTGGGGCCTTGTGCCGACCTGTTTAGACCCCTTAGGGCTATTTTATGATATTCTTCACTGTATTGATTGTAATTTACACTCAGTCATTTCATTTTAAACTATTTTCAAGACTCATACTTGTTTACATTATTTTGTGATATAAAATGTTGTTTTGGGTCGAGTACCCCGTTTATTGATGGCCCGAGTGGCATTTTTGAGAGTTTCTTATTGAGTGAAGCCGAGAGCCAATATTGTGAGGATATTATGGATAGGGATGCACGTTGTAGCATGTTACACTATTATGATATGTGAGAGGCCGAGAGACTGAGTGATTTATGCACGAGATGGCTTGATATTAGCACTTGAGCTGTAGGAGCTCCTCCGAAGTCTGTACACCCCCAGTGAGTGCAGGTACCTACTGAGTGTGAGTGACGAGTGACGAGTGATTGGGAGACATGAGTGACAGTGAGGTTGCCCGAGGGGCTGATACTGAGTGATTGTGAGGTATGCTGAGTGACGGATTCTGAGTGATGATTTTCCCGAGGGACGGTTTATGATACTGTTTTTGCCTGAGTAACTATTTATGATTCACTTCATCTTTTACACTAAATCTTCTTGGGCATTTTTCTGAAATCATTGCGAATCACACTTTTCAAAGGATTTTTTCTGAAATTGGCTTTTAAGGCGTATTGATTTAATGTATATACTGTTGAGAATAAAGAATGTACTTATTTGAATCGATGATTTGATCCTATGTGTTTTTTACTGTTCAGACTTGATTCATTTTCATTACTACTGAGTTGGCGTACTCACATTACTCCCTGCACCTCTGTGTGCAGATTCAGGTGATGGTACCGAGCGCTAGTCTTCTTGCTATATGTGGAGCCGGAGTTGGGACATCGAGGTAGTTGTTCAGCGTTCACAACATCTTTGTTTCCTCTTCTTGTTTTGCATTTAGTTCCTTGTTCCGAGATTGATGTATTGTGACAGTAGAATTCTTGGTACCACTCTTAGATGCTCATCACATGTTGACTTCAGGTCTTGGGGATAGTTGTTAGACTGTTTATCTCGTTTGATTTTGTTTAGAAATTCGAAATTTTAAAAATGCTTATGAAATGTTGGAAATGATTTGGAAATTTTGAAAATAATATGTCAATGTGTGAATGTTGGCTAGCCTAGTCCCATGATAGGCGCCATCACGTCCGGTTTAGGATTTGGGGTCGTGACACCAAGGGACAAAAAAGGTCAAGTTTAAGGGTCCAGTTATGTATTCTGCCAAAAAAAAAATTCTACATCATGAGAAGAGAAGTACTCGCTTTGTTGGAAAAAATACTTTTTCTATTTCAGGAAAAGAAAATACTTAGTTTAGTGTGAAAGAAACTATTTTTTCTATAGCATGAAAAGAAAGTATTCATTTTGTTGAAATGAAATAAATTACTTTTTTACATCATGAAAAGAATGTACTCCTTTTGTTAAAAATGAATAATTACTTTCTACGTCATAAAAAGAAAGTACTCATTTTTTTAAACAAATTACGTTTTCTATTCCAGAAAAGAAAATGCTTAGTTTATTGGAAAGAAAATACTTTTTCTACATCATGAAAATAAAGTACTCGTGTTGAAATGAAAAAAAATACTTTTATTATATCATGAAAAGAATATACTCATTTTGTTGAAATAAAAGAAATACTCTATCTTTAACATGAAAAGAAAGTACTCTTAATAATAGTTATATTTAGGATGGGTGGTGGACGAGATTAAGATGGGTGGGGTATTGTTGGGGTAGAGGAAAAACGTTGATAAGAATATTATTTTCCGAAACATTTAGACTAACCGAATATAAAAAATTTAGAAAATATTTTTCTTTTTACCAAACACACCCATAATTTACGAAAGAGACTCTATTGTCTCTTTGTAAGATTGATCAGGGAGTAACAGTCAATAAGATTGAAGTTATTGTATACTCATACTTTAAATTCTTATAAACTAAATAACTTTATTTGTTCGGTAAACACCAAAAGCGTCTCGATAAAATTTGTGGCCTAAAGTCAAATTTTAATAAGGGGCCTTAATTTTTTTTATTTTTTTTGTTTATAATATAGTGATCTTGCAAAATATAGTATTAATATTACATTGCTTTCTTTTTTTCTTTTTTTTCTTTTTGTCTATATGGAGTTATCTTATATTAATATTCACATTTGTAAGAAAACTCAAGTTAATTAGATGCTAGCCACGTATTTACAATTTGTTATCCTTGGATCTTATTGTAAAAAGCATTATATATCAATATAAAAATGTGAGTATCTTAATTCAAAGTTCTAAAATAGATAATATTTCTTTTCAATATTATAAGAATTTTGTATTTTTTTTCTTTCTATTTTCTATAAACTCCAATATTATCTACGCGAAAATAAGATAGTAAATTAACAACTAAAACTTTTTTTGAGACCCCAAAATTTAGGAGGTCTAAAACAAAGACTTTACTAATTTCCCTTTGACCCACCTGGTAAACACTTTTCTCTAACCGGTATGCTCAACTTATAGGTTACTCATTTACGTGTACTTAATTTGAGTGGTATTACGAACTATTAGCATTTATTACTGCATATAACTCTTGGTTATGGGTAAGTGCGACCAACATTAGCAAAAAAAGAAAATAAAGAGGAGGATGGCCGAGAACGACAGGTATGTATACATACGGGTATTTACATCAAACCAAAATAATAAAATGAACTTTAGCCGTTATAAATTTATGAAAATACATAGCTTTTAATCATAACACAAATGCGATATTACCAAGCAACCTCCTTACCATTCCCAATTAAAGAAAATGAAACCGCGAGTAGAACTTCTTTTTCTTTTTCTTTTTTCGCAACAAAACCCGAGTAGAACCACATAAGGTCAAATTAGAGCCCGTTTGGACATAAAAAATTTTCCCTTTTATCAAAAAATTTTAATTTTTTGAAAAATCAGTATTTGTCCATCAAATTTTTAATTTTCACTTAAAGATGCATTTTAAAAAATTTCGAAAATTTAAAAGCTCCAAAAAGTTATTGTTTAAAATTTTCACTCACAAAACTTCAAAAACAACTCAAACTGAATTTTATGTCCAAACACAACTCTAAATTTCAAATACCACTTTTACCATTTTTTGAAAATTTACCATTCTTATGTCCAAACGCCTACTTAATAGTATTAAATTGTGGAAACATATATTTGAGACCAACAAAAAAAAAACAGGTTTCCTAGAAACTCCCAAATTGAGAATTAAAGATTAGTAGCCAAGTGTGAGATCAGCCTTTAATGGAGAGGTCAAAATCAAGGTGCAGTATCCTTTCTCTTAGGACTTTCAAACCTCATCAATCTCCAAATTTCAATGACTTTTTGGGACATTTCAAGGGGGTCTGTATTTAGACAATTCAATTTCAATCGTTTTCATATTTCGTTTCTACTTTAATTGATAAATGACATTTTGTTTAATAGTAATAAACCCTATTGCAACCTAGCAAGCGTAAACTCACGAGTGAGGTATGGGAAGGGTAGTGTGTACTCAGACCTTACTCATAACTTGAAAAGGTAGAGAGACTGTTTTCGATAAACTCTCAACTCAAAAAATATTTAAAATAATAATTGTTGAATTTTAAATAAATTTTCACATATAAACGGACGAACTCGAGCCAATTAGCATCCCATGCCTATGTGCTAAAATATAAAATTAGAGGGCAACCCGGTGCACTAAGTTTCGCTATACGTGGGTTCGGGAAATGAACGGACTACAAAGGTCTATTGTATGCAGTCTTACCCTGTATTTTTGCGAGAGGCAATTTTCACAGCTCGAACTCGTGACTTCCTCGACACATAAAAATAACTTTATCTATTACGCCAAGACTTCCCTCGACAAAAAGTATAGTCCGTTCATGGCTCTCATGATATGTCAAATTCATGGCTTGGGATGCTAGTGAACTAACGTGAATTTGGCACAATTTTAGACTTTGAAAGAAAAATTAGATGTTCACATGAATCCCATACAAAGGGAGCAAATGCTGACCAGAAAATGGTGTAAGAAATCAAATTAAGATACAACACGCAACTGGAATTTGATGATTCACCTCATAGAAAATTCTTCTCAGTAATTGATGAGTCTTTTTAACATAATGAAAAAAACAAGAGTGTCCAACTTTTAAACATCAAATAACCTGAATGTGAACTATTAACTTGACCATTTCTTTTCACATTTTACTTTCGTTATTCTATTTAATCCTATGAGGTAAACTTTATACTCACTCTATAACAAATTGAGAAGTAAATGAAATAACCAAAAAAAAAGAAAAAAAGATGCACCATTCAAAGAGGTTATTACAAGTCTTTGTTTTACTTTTCTAAGCAATTCGCATGGTTCAAAAATTAGAATTAGTGGACTCAGTTATAGACTGCAAATTGGACTCCTTTTCTCATTTAATCACTGACACTAGAAATACATTTATTTTTTAACGATGGTCGACAGTCGACACGACACGACAATTGTATCAGTTTATTTTTGTCTTAATCTGATAATTGGGCTGTCACTATCAGAGTATCAGTGAACTAAAAGATAAAGTAGATTTCCTCAATGCCCTCAACTCAAGTTCTAATTGGAAGGTGAAATTTTTATTGTAATTAATAATGAAGAAATTATTATGTGATAATTATTAATAAAAAAAAGAAACATTAAACAGTAATTACCAATGAAGATATATATATATATATATATATATATATATATTCAAGTGTCACGCGATACAACTTCGTTGATTTTATACTAGATATGTATATATTAATAATAAATAAAATAAAAATATTGAATATATAGTATAAAAGCTGCTTGTTATAGTAATTTATCCGTTTTTTCACTTCTTTAAATATCAACAACGTTTACGAAAAATCTTGTGTACGTTATTGTATGCTACCAAATCAAACATTGCACTTCCTTTATTCTGATATATGTGACACACTTTCTTAGTAGCCCGTTTTGAAAATAATGACATATTTTTTAAAATAATGTAACTTTAAAATTTTCTATTTTAGTTTATCTTTAATGAGAAGTTTTTTATAATCATACATATGTTATAATTCCACAAAACGATTGCTCTTTAAACTTTTTGTATTGGTCAAAATCTGTATTTAGAATATTCAAGCCAAGATAGTATTAAGGGAAGAGTTCCCAAGTCGTCGTTTGTCGAAATGACCCAAGGAACAGCGAAGTCTGTGGTCGAAGAGTCTACGAGAGTCGTAGTTGAGGGCGTCAACAAGGGTCGAGCCGAGGTCGAGTACCGTTGACAGAATTGTAACTGCTAGTTTTCAAGATAGGATATTAACGAGAATATCACGGTGGATATTCTCTGCACTTGTACTGTTAGGGTTTCTTAGGAACAAATTCCCTATAAATTGGAAATGAGTCATTGATAGAGGACATGTGATATTCATTTGTAAAGAGCACACTTTAAATTAAAGAATCAGATCTCACTTGCTAAGATACAAACATCACCATTTCACTAAGATTCTTGCCTACACTTTTTCACTAGATCCGAGAATAACTAAAATATTCAAGGGATTGTCCATCATTCATCATTGTCAGAAAGAACATCCACTTATCTCATCCTTTCTTGGATGATTCATTCATTCTATTTACTTAAATGTCATTTATTGCTATTCATTATCATTGAATGCTACGTAATTGCTTATGATTTCCAGAATATTTATTGTATGTCACTGTCCGACCAGATCTATGCAGTATTTGTTGCTTCTTTAAGAACTCCATCTAGGGATATTATTGTTAGCTAAGATTAATCGTTATTCATACAAATTCAATTATTTGAGAAAAGATCTATAACTTTTGGTCAAACAATTTGGCGCCGTTTGTGGGATTTCTTAGTTAAATTTTTGGTTTTCTTCAGATCTACAATTAACACAGGTCACTAACGTCAAAAAACTCAAGATCTCATTTCTTTGTGTATACAAAACCCTACATGGCAGGTAACCGAGGAGAAATGACGAGATAACAAGTGACTTCCCAACCATCCTTATGAATATAATGAACGAAAGTTATGAAATGGTAGGTGAGGACACGACGCCCAGTGCGTCCCCTAGGCGAGAAAGATCACTGCCCCCACACTGCAGCATAACAAAACCCAGTGGTAAAGGGGCCTCCACGTCTGCAGAGGAAGGGACACTCTCAGCTGTCAAAAAAATCCTCGAAGCATGGCTAACCGGCACGCTAACGAGCGTCCTCAACAAACCCGCTCCAAGCACGACTGCAGAAACAGCAAGGGCCAGCACGTTACAACAAACAGACGAGCAGTGCAATCGACCCCTCCCTCCAACGATAGGTATAACTTACAATGTTACTGATAATGAGGTGACAACGCCCTCACTGCCATTCTAAAGAGAATGGAAGAAATGGAAAATGAAAACAAGGCACTCCGAGACCAGATGAAAGAACACCAAGAACTAGTAGACAAGATTGTTTAACCCAAAAAATAGCTTTCAAGGTCAAAGCAATAATTTTGTATGACGGGTCACAAGCAACCGTTTCAATCCGAAACATATAATTTTTGTTAATACAACGTGATAGAGAAGTGAAAAATAAATTCAATGACAGATAATATAATAAAAATAAAGCAGAGAAGAAATAATTCTTATTCAATAATCCTTGACAGGATGTTGAGCCGAACGGAGCTTAAAGGGCCAAATTGTGGCTAACTTGGAAGCAAGATGACATGAATTACAATGTATAGAATTGTAGAGAAGAAAGTTAGATCCCCTGATTGTGATAAAACTATGTCTATTTATAGGGATAAATCTAAGTAACCATTCTCCTTGAATAATGGGTCCATTATGAGCATTTACTCAACCCATCCATTACTTTTGGAAGACTTGTAACAACTGTGTAAATGTTGAAATTTCGTGACTGATGAGTTAATTCCGTAACTGATGAGTTAATTCCATAACTGATGAGTCAATCCCGTGGCTGATGAGTCAATCCCGTGGCTGATGAGTCACTCCCGTACCTGTTGAGTCAATCTCGTGCCTTCTGAGTCAATCTCGTGCCTATTGAGTCAATCTCGTGCCTGTTGAGTCAATCTTGCAATTGATTGCCTTGTTCTGACCGTTACAATCATTTATTGCATTTATTGTACGTTACATAATTGGTTTGTAACTGATGGAGTAATGATGATAAATCCCATATAATCCGGGATTAATTGATTCCTTCCTCATTTGTAATTATGAGATATTCTCCCGCACTTGTTCTGAGCTATTTATGATGACTTGTTCCGAGGCTATCAGGCACGTTATGAATATGTTAGGTCCCGGGGGTGTTTCACATATCATCTTTACATGTCATTATTCACTTTTCTCCAAGCTTTGCTGACACGTGTTGCCATTTAATAGACCCACATGGCGAGTCTATTTTTCGTCAATACAGATAGTCCCCCCGCTTTTCGATTATTCACTGTGATATGACCGGGAAGTGGAAGATTTGATCCTTTTCCCCCTTGCCTCTGCCTCATTAAAAACCTTGCCGAAAAAATCCAATAGGAAAAAAAAATCGGATGAAGGAAAAAAGAGTGCAGAACTTAAAGATTCATATGACAACTCCAACGCTCATGTTCGTTTCGTCAATAATCAGTTGGTTTACCCCTGTCTTGTTTCGGGGTTTGAAAAAAAATGTTTGCCTTATGTTTGGCAAGTTCGGTATATAAATTTTGGCTTTATTTTCTGCCTACTTTAATGTTTGGGTTTTTGTTTCACCCTTTGTTATTTGACTTTGCATTAAAAATGCTTCAATATTTCGTGTCTTTTCGAGCACGATTTATAAAAGAGGGCCCTTTTTGATCGACACTTAATGAAGAATACGTCTCAACTTCATAATGGTGTAAATATGCAATAGAGAGATAAGAATTTTTCACATGTTTAAAAATGTTTTTGAAGAAAGTTTTCTGTTTGAACTTTCACAATATTTTACATGTGTTTGATCATCGTCTAAAACTCATGTTGCAACTGTTTTCTTTGAACAGTTTTGATATGCACTTGTATTTCGTAACTGTTTTTCTTATGTAACAGTTTTTTCGAGTTAATACAAGAGAATAACTGTTTTTCGTTCATAACAGTTTTTGTAAAGGTAGGGTTTTTTACCCGTAACTGTTTTTATGATAACAATTTTCAATAATCTCGAGGGAAATGCTTTTTCATCCGTAACTGTTTTATTCGATAACAGTTTTTCAAATGAATACAAGGATTTTGATCTTTCACCCGTAACTGTTTTATTTGATAACAATTTTCAAAATGAGTACAAAGATCTCATAACTATTTTTAGTTACACCAGTTTTTTGAATGACTACGAAGATGATGATCTTTTATCCATAACTGTTTTTGGTTACAACAGTCTTCTTTTGAATAAGTATAAAGATGTGCATTTCTTCCTCGTAGGTAATATTTTGTCTTTTAACCTGAACATGTTCGAAGGTTTTTTGGATCAGGCTTTGTTTGAGTCTTCGGCTCTTTCGATTTTGCTCGTATCACTTGACTTGTTGGGTAGATGGATCTTCAAGACTCGAGCTTTGACTTTTGGTTAGTCTTCCTTGCTTCGTCTTTGTCTTCCATACTGTATAGTCCCTCAAGTGTTTGAGCTTTGAAGAATGAAATCTCGAGCACTTGACTATTCCTTCCTTGTGGTCCTTTTCCTGAAAAGGAAAAACATTCGGGACTCGAAGGTATATAGTTTTTAGATGATGACTGCTTAACCCTTTTTATTTCATCAAAAGGGTTGTGACCTAGACTGGAAATTCAGTTACTTCCTCGTGTCTTTCGGGTCTAATATCATCATTTGGTACTTTAGGGAATTTATCTGAGTACTAACTTTTCATGGCACTTTATGAATTTATTTGAGTGCTCATATTTAGTCTTACAGACTTGAAATATATATTTGGATGCATCGTTACATGTGCGATGTATTAATGTTGCACCCTTAGGTGTCTAAATTTTAAATAAAAGAGGCCCTTTTATATATTTAAACGATATGAAAGGACGTCTCCTTTTCATTCAGGCGTAAAATAGGATCGATTGATCTGAGTTGACTTTTAGTTTGTGGAAGTATTAATCCTGGTATGATTTACTGGAGTATTGATCTCGGTAAGACATTGAGTCTGAGGGAATACTGATCCCAAATAAATATAGATCTTAGTAGATTTGTCTTGAAGAGACATTAAATCTGATTGGATTTTGAATCCAAATTGGAGTATATGAACATAATTCCAAGTAGAGAGGGACATATGTCCAAAATAATATTTGAGATGTTCGGGATAACCGATCCGAGTCATAATATAATTATCCATTAAGTAAGGCTTTTTAACTTGAATGGTCGTTGCTGGACCGAATATAAGCCATGTGTTTGTTCAAAGTGAACTTTATTCTGATGGCATATTTGCATACATTTATGTTGACTTGAACATAAAAGCCTCGTTTATTATCGTGGGATTCTTGACTCGACATGGAGTTCTTGATCCTTTTTGTGTAAGAGAAGTATATGCATTTTTGAAGATCTCATTCAACACTGTTTGAAGTGTTTATGCTTGATATGAGCAATACAACTGACTGAGTTGAGATTGTGGTAAATAATGTCGGAATACTCTTAGAAATTTATCTCCCAAAGCAATCGATTGTTTGAATCACTTCTTATAATGTCAAGTCGGATTGACTAATCTTCAAGTATAAGTGATCTCCCTAGTGTTTGAGTTTTGAGGTATGAGAACTCAAACACTGGAATCATAATTTGACAGTCCCCAGTTTAATAATCTCAGATGGGATAGCCAGTTCCATTGTTGATGGACTTTCAAATGGTCCAGTTAAAGCATAGAGACGGTACCGTAGCTCTTTCTTTATTTTTTACTCTGGCGGGGAACTACGGAGGTTCCAAAATATTGTCGAGGATCATGCGATATCTTTCCTTATTACCGGAGTAATTTTTGTGTCTTTCTTTGTAGATTTATCGCATCATATATTTTGTTTGTTTGGTACATGTGGCATTTTAGCTTTTGGAGCCTTGCATATTCTCAAATATGATTCTCCTTCAACAAGGCAGTATTGGATGAGACACACTCAAAGTTGTCGAGAGCGTGCTTGTCTGTGGGTAAAGTCCCATTCTGCAAGTAATCAATGAAGTTATTATGCCAAAATTAAATTAGTCGGGCTTACCTCATTTTCATTCTGATTGATGATAGATCAGGGATCGCCCAGATAAGGGATGACTCGATCTTGTTACTGTTTGATCCAGAAATGATATTTCTCAATAAGAGTCCGGAGTTACTTCTGTAGTTAGTGATATCAGTAGTAGATCCGAGACTAGCACATCCGACTTGATTTTCTTGGGCTGCATAGTTTTCTTGGATTTGATCAATCGTCAAATCAATACTTTTGCTCTGAGTCCCCCGGCTAATTCAAGCCTGTACCATATGCTTTATACTCATCTTTGTTGTTAGTAATAAACTAACTTTTGTGAAATCCAAATACTTTTCCTGATAGGCATTAAGCATTGTCCTTAACCCAGGACATTTAATACTTGTGGACTTAGTTGTGTAGAAGGTCCAGATCCCGAGAATTATCTCAGAAATAACATGTACTTTGATTTCAGCTTCTGGTAATATGCTCAAGCAAAGATTAGTCATGAAATCTGCTAAACTTGTGATTTTATTGCCGTATGTGGCTGATAAATAATATCATATTCCATAAGTTTGACTACTCATTTAGCTAGTCTTCCTGACAGTTCTCGTTTATGCAAAATATTGTATAATGAAAATATAGTGGCTACGAGAATTGAATGATATTGACTATGAAGCCTTAAACTTAGGGCAATAGCAATTAATGCCAACTTCTCAAAATATAGATATGCAATTTCCCTGTCTAAGAGCATTCTATAATAGATAAGAGATTGTGTACCTTTCTCTGCTTGAATTAAGATTGCAGTTACCTAGACATCCGAGACAATGTGGCATACTAGCAATCATCTTTCTCCTTGGAATTTGAAAGTGATGATGGGTTGATGTTAGCAACGAGTCCGAATGATTCAATTTTTCGGACTAAATCAACCTTTCGAGGTTCCATAACTTTATATTTTATTATTTGGCTCTGGCTTCTTCATTTTGCTTGACCGGATTATACCACGGGTCAATATTGAGCATATAAACCATTATCTCCGGTAGTACACCTATTATGGTTACAATGGTGGCAAGCAAACCAATTTGCGATAGTATGTAAAAGTTTAATCAACTTACCTTTAAACTCGGTGTCGAGTCTCGAGCAACATAAACCTTCCTATTTGGGAAGCCAATGATAGTTTCTAGTTCTTCAGCATTTGACCTCGTGGCTTTTGATTCTTTCGGTTCAATGATTGTATCCGAAATTATTTGTGTAATTGTCTGTGTCTATTAATGAACCTTCTTCCTTGAAGTCTTCAATTATCCATCCCGCACCTATCTGTTCAGGAAGGTTCGGATCTTTTTCAGCCCGTGAAGAAAATATCGTATCTCTTTGCTCGGACCTATTTTTGACTTTCGTTTGAACATCCGTGCCTTTCTCCATTTAAAGCTCGGTGCTGCATATCATTCTCGTGGGATAGTCGGGAATTCCCAGAGGTGTTCTATCCGCTCGTCTTGTTCCTTGATCTGTTTCTGTCAAGTTAGAACTAAATTGTGCAAATTAAAATTACCTGATGTATCTGAACTTCATGTCTCGGTACTGTTTGGCGTAGATTCTTTAATAAGTTTCGGTACTAATAGTTGTGGTACCAATATGCCGATGTACATTCTCTATTTTTCTCTGCTTGTTGCTTACGTATCAGTATCATGGCTATTATTTCCTTTCTCATGGTAAAGCCATCTCAAGCTTGGTTGTCCTCAACTGTGTTGATTGGCAAATTTCGGCCATGATGAAGGTTTAAATTGAAAGCAAGCAAATATCAACAAATTTTTTTATCATTGGTTGAATAGCAAATTTGCTTGAGTTCCCTGTAACGGAACCAATCTGTTTAACCCAAAAAATAGCTTTCAAGGTCAAAGCAATAATTTTCTATGACGGGTCACAAGCAACCGATTCTATCCGAAAGATATAATTTTTGTTAATACAACGTGATAGAGAAGTGAAAAATAAATTCAATGACAGATAATATAATAAAAATAAAGCAGAGAAGAAATAATTCTTATTCAATAATCCTTGACAGGATGTTGAGCCGAACGGAGCTTAAAGGGCCAAATTGTGGCTAACTTGGAAGCAAGATGACATGAATTACAATGTATAGAATTGTAGAGAAGAAAGTTAGATCCCCTGATTGTGATAAAGCTATGTCTATTTATAGGGATAAATCTAAGTAACCATTCTCCTTGAATAATGGGTCCATTATGAGCGTTTACTCAACCCATCCATTACTTTTGGAAGACATGTAACAACTGTGTAAATGTTGAAATTTCGTGACTGATGAGTTAATTCCGTAACTGATGAGTTAATTCCATAACTGATGAGTCAATCCCGTCGCTGATGAGTCAATCCCCTGGCTGATGAGTCACTCATGTACCTGTTGAGTCAATCTCGTGCCTGCTGAGTCAATCTCGTGCCTATTGAGTCAATCTCGTGCCTGTTGAGTCAATCTTGCAATTGATTGCCTTGTTCTGACCGTTACAATCATTTATTGCATTTATTGTACTTTACATAATTGATTTGTAACTGATGGAGTAATGATGATAAATCCCATATAATCCGGGATTAATTGATTCCTTCCTAATTTGTAATTATGAGATATTCTCCCGCACCTGTTCCGAGCTATTTATGATGACCTGTTCCGAGGCTATTAGGCACGGTATGAATATGTTAGGTCCCGGGGGTGTTTCACATATCATCTTTACATGTCATTATTCACTTTTCTCCAAGCTTTGCTGACACGTGTTGCCATTTAATAGACCCACATGGCGAGTCTATTTTTCGCCAATACAAAGATACCGGGTACTCCTATGCTGCTTCCAAAAAGGGACGCCGGCAGGTTCGTAGAGCAGTCGTACAACAATGATGCATTCCCACATGTCGTACCAAGGACCTTCAATATTACACCCTACCTCAGGATATACGATGGAATGATCGATCCTGAAAACCATGTGACTCACTATGTCACCGCCGTGAAAGGCAACGACCTCGCCAAGGAACAAGTGTCCTCTATTTTGCTAAAAAAGTTTGGCGAGACCCTCATAGGAGGGGCATTAAGATGGTATTCACAGCTACCAGCACGCTCCATAGAATGTTTCGAAGAAATGGCCGATAAGTTCGTAACCACACATGTCGGTGCCAAGAAAGCCGAGTCGAGAGTAATGCCATATTTGCTATTAAGCGATCCCTGGAGAGGGACTAAGGGAATTCCTCGCCCGGTTCAATAGAGTAAGGATGACCCTGCAAAATGTATCCAATGGGATAGCGGTTGCAACTTTTTAGAACAGGCTAAATATAGAGGGTTCAAGAGCAACTAGAAAATTGTTGAGTTGATTGATGAAGTATCCCCCAACCACTTGGGACGAAATTCATAATGCTTATTGTGTCGAGGTCCGAGCAAACGAGGACAACCTCAACGGCCCAACCCACTGACTAACCTCGGTACTAGCCTAATCCAGGAAAGAACGAAGAGACAACACTAGAAGAGATCATCCAATCCCTCAACCTAACAGGGAACGACACCAACTATATGTCAGGACGACCGTTTCGCCCTACCTCCGCTACAAAGAAGTCCCGTCCAAGCCAAGAACGGGAACTCATGGGAATGAAAGACGTATGCTTCCCTTATTAGATAGCTTACGCTCTGGAGAAACTCAGACCAAAAGTGAAGTGGCCGCCAAAGATGAGATCAAACCCAAACACCAAAAAATACAACACCCTTTGTGAGTTCCACCAGGAACGAAGGCACAAAACTGAAGATTGCATCGCCCTCAGACAAGAAATAGTAAACATGTTGTGACAATGGCAACTCAAAGAGATGTTAAGCTATAGGGGGAGGGCCAACTTCGCAGAGGACGTGAACATCAAGGCCCGCCATCATCGCCATCGCCGGCTTGTACCATCAACATGATCATCAGCGGCGACAACGACTCCTCTATCAACGGCGTGAATTTTGCCACCACACACAAACCCAAGCAGTTTATCACCCGCGAACGGTACGACGGACTCGAAGAAAGTATCATCTTCGACGAGTCGGATGCCGACTATTTGACTTTCCCTCATAATGATGTCCTCGTTATTACATTACGTATTTTAGATACCGATATCAAACGCATCATATATGACGAAGGAAGCGGTGCATGCATTATCCATCCCTGAGTTCTTACCCAAATGAGGCTCGAGGATAAGATGGTGCCACCCTACATCATGCTAACCGGTTTTAATAATGCAGTTGTGCGAACATCCGAGGAAATTACACTCCCCGTCTTGGATGGCGGCATGACTATGGAGATAACATTCCACATCATGGACCAGGACACTGCGTACAACGCCATAGTGGGACGACCATGGATATACCCCATAAGAGCCATCCCATCCAGCTTATACAGAGTAATTAAGTTCCCGACACCATGGGGAATATTCACCATATACAGAGAACAACATATGTCCCGGGAATGCTATCGCATTGCATTGGACAACATGACCATCCAACAGAAAAAAGACAAAGAAAAAGAGGCATAGCAATCAACAGGGTCGAGGTCGAAACAAGAAGAAATTGGGGATGTCATCATGGATCCCAACCTGGTCGAGGCTGCAGGTTCAACCATAGAAGACCTCGACCCCGTTCAATTTTACCTCAACGGTCATAGCAAGAAGGCCTATATCGGCTGTAACCTCCAGGAACTAGGTAAATTCAATCAATTCTTAATAGCTAATGCAAGTTTGTTTACTTTCAGCCGTGTAGATATGCCGAGCATCCCAAAAGAAATTGCCACACACAAGTTCGACGTCGAACCAATCCACCCATAGTAAGGCAAGTCAGACGTAAATTCAACTCCGCCATCAATGATGCAGTCCGCGAGGAGGTGGAAAAATTATTAGAAAACGGCTCCATCAGGGATTCGAAGTACCCCTAGTGGATTGCCTATGTAGTGATGGTCAAAAAGAAAAATGGGAAATGGCGGATGTGTGTGGATTTCACATACTTGAACAAAGCATGTCCGAAGGATTCATTCTCGTTACCCCACATCGACTAGCTCATCAACGCAATAACTGGGCACGAACTACTGAGTTTCTTAGACGCTTGCTTGGGCTATAATCAAATTCTCATGGAGGAATAAGGCCAGGAGAAGACCATGTTCATTACCCACCAAGGAACGTATTGCTATCGGGTCATGTCGTTTGGACTAAAAAACGCAGGGGCTACTTATCAAAGGTTGGTAACCAAGATTCTCAAAGACCAACTCGATAAGACCATGGAGTTATATATAGACGATATGTTTGTCAAATACAAAAGGGTATAGGATCACATCGATCATTCGAAAGAACGTTTTGCTGAACTCGAAGAAATGCGAGTTTGGCGTAGCCTAGGGAAAATTCTTGTTTTTCCGGTGTCGCAACGAGGAATCGAGGTCAACCCCGACAAAATCAAAGGTATAAAGGGGATACCAGAACTCTTAACTACCAAAAAGCAAGTCCAAAGGTTGAGTGGTCGTGTCGTCGCCCTATCAAGGTTCATTTCGCGGTCGTCGGATAGATGCCAAAATTTTTTGGCGTACTCAAGAAAGACAACAACCTCGAATGGACTTCTGAGTGTGTCCAGCCTCTGCGAGAACTAAAGGCATGCCTATCATCACCACCCCTACTCTCAAAAACCGAACTTGGGGAGAAACTCCTCGTCTATCTAGCCATATCCGAGGTAGCAGTAAGCATAGTCTTGATCCGCCAAAACAAAGGTACACAATATCCCATCTATTACATTAGCAAAACACTCATTGACGCTGAGACGAGGTACCCACACCTCAAAAAATTGGCTCTGGCCTTGGTCGTAGTTTCAGGGAAGCTTAGACCCTATTTCCAATGGCACCACATCTCGGTTCTCACAACTTTTCCTCTAAGGAGCATTTTGCATAAACCCGAGCTATCGGGGAGGCAAGCCAAATGGGCGATCGAGCTAAGTGAGAGATATCACAGACCCGCCATGAACAACGATAAAGTCTCAAGTGCTTGCCGAATTCAGTGCAAGAATAATGCCCGAGGTCGAAAGGGAAGCCATCCAAACTTCCCTCCAAACACAAGACCTCTGGGTTCTATACACCGATGTCGCATCCAACGCATCAGACTCAAGAATGGGGCTCGCACTCGAGGTCCCAACTGGCGAAGTAATTCGCCGCTCCATAAGGTGCCCAGATATGACTAAGGGTCATAATCCGTCTTTAGAATATTCAAGCCAAGATAGTATTAAGGGAACAGTTCCCAAGTCGTCGTTTGTCGAAATGGCCCAAGGAGCAACCAACTTTGTGGTTGAAGAGTCAACGAGAGGCGTAGTCGAGGTGTCAACAAGGGTTGAGCCGAGGTCGAGTACCGTTGACAGAGTTGTAACGACTAGTTTTCAAGATAGGATATTAAAGATAATATCCTGGTGGATATTCTCTGCACTTGTACTATTAGGGTTTCTTAGGAACATGTTCCCTATAAATAGAACAAGAGACATTGATAGGGGACATGTGATATTCATTTGTGAAGAGCACACTTTAACTTAAAGAATCAGACCTCACTTGCTAGGATACGAACATCACCTTTTCACTGAGATTTTTGCCTACACTTTTTCACTGGATCCGAGAATAACTCAAATGATTGTCCATCATTCATTATTGTCAGAAAGAACATCCACACTTATCCCATCTTTTATTGGGTAACTCATTTATTCTATTTATTTAAATGTCATTTATTGCTATTCATTTTCATTGAATGCTACGTTATTGCTTATGATTTCTAGATTATTTATTGTGTGTCACTGTCATTGTCCCACCAGTTCTACGTAGAATATGTTGCTTCTTTAAGAATTTCCATATGGAGATATCATTATTAGCTAAAATTAATCCTTATCAATATAAATTTAATTACTTGACCCAAGATTCATATTTTTTGATCAAACACTTTTAACGCAGAAAATATTATAAACTTTTTTTTTTAATCTTTAACGCTTCGCCCAATCAAACTATCTAACATAAATAGATTACATAACATTAATTATACCCCACAATCAACCAAACTGCCCCTGAAATAATTCATGCAGCGAACAGAAAGTGCGACTTTTCTAGAAGCAAAGGATGAAGAGAGAGAAGAGACTTATCCAAAATAATGGTCAAAATATTCCGAGGTAAAGGAAATCCCCTTTGTTCTTTTAGAATACAATTTTCATGCGAACCCTCAATTGAATAACTATTACAGCATTGACTCGCAAAAGTTTTTACAGATCAATTTTTGTACTAGAAAAAGAACACAAAAAGAATTAAAAAACAGCACAAATTAAGAAGTAGAGAATTCTTGAATATTCCACTTTGAAAACTTTTACAATATTGAAATTTCTTTACAAAAAATATATAAAAATGAGTCAGTATAAATTTCAATTTGGAACGTGCCTTATATTTTTGAAGGCACGTCCTTTATATCTTTATATTTGGTCAAGGAAGTGCAATATTATCTACAAGTTAAATCTTTTTGCTGCACTAATTAATACTTAACTCATTAACCTTCTCTACTTTTTAACGAGTTTATAGCCTTAATTTATGTAGTAATAAATGTCAAAATCCTTGTTAACATTGTCATTATCTCGTAATCTCTTGAATTAAAGTTGAATTGTTAAAGCTAGATTTCGTTTCGTTTGCCGCATATAGTAAATTTCATAACATTTATCATACGTTAATTTATTTGACGTGTATTAGAAAACCTTTCATTAACTAAATTTGGTTATTATTATTATTATTTTTGGTGGATAGCATATAACTTTAGACTGTTTCCCCTATTTCTTTTTCTTTTTCTTTTTCTTGCTCCTATTTTCCTCACCCATAAAATTTAATGAAAATAAGTGAGGTCAAAAGAACGTCTAGGTCGCTGACGTCATCAGTACTTGTCTGACCTGGCCGCCTTGATTAATTTGACCCACGTGCGCTAATGGCCCATTGGCCCAATTTGCCACTAAAATAATCAACAAAATAACATAAAATAGGCCCAAAACATCCTCCTTGGTCACTCTTCTTTCATTTTCACCTATTTGTCCTCTTTTCCCCCTTATTCCTTTTTTTCTTTTTCTTTTTCTTTTTGGACCCACCTACAAATTACATTTGTTTACTATTACTCCTTCCGTCCCAATTTATATGAAAAATACTGGGCATAGAGTTTAAGAAAAAAATAAATACTTCTATAATTTGTGGTCTAAAATTAGTCGTAACTATTTGGATGGCTTCAAATCATCTCACTAAGCGTAAAATAAATTTTTAAAGTTAAATTATAACTTCCTCTTCTCAATTTATGTGCCGTCCTTTCCTTTTTAGTCCGTCACAAAAAGAATAGCATACTTTTTTATTTAGAAATAATTCAACTTTAAACTATGCGATGGATTATAGTCGCTCAAATATCTATTGCTTATTTTAGACCACAAGTTTTAGAAGTCTTCATTTTTTCTTAAATTCTGCGTCGAATCAAAAGCTACCACATAAATTGCGACAGAGGGAGTGTAGAATATAGAAAGTTATCATTTTCTTTACTAATAACAAAAAAAATATATAAAAAAATCAAGACCGATGGAGTATTATTATGATAAAATATGAAATATTTTAACAAATTTTAATAGTCATTTAGATTTTCCTCGTGGGCCCCATCAACTAATTTGGATATATAAACAAGGCCAGCCCTAAGTTCTTGTCGTAGGTTGGAACACAATTACTAGAAGCAGAGCATCCACAAAAACTTCCCTCCTAGGACACAGAGCATTTCTTTTATAGAAAAAAAAAATATGGATTCTTCTTCTTGTTCTTCTCATTTTTTCTACCCTATGAATTCTGATCTTTCTTCTGATTCTTCTTGGGAATGGTCCAATTTTAACTCAACTTCTCTTCCTTTTAACGTTAACGATTCCGAAGAGATGCTTCTTTTTGGTGTTCTTACCAATACAGCTCAAGAAACAACGTCGGAAACAGTTACCTCGTACCATGTCAAGGAAGAAGAAGTTAGTTCAAAATCTAAGGTTGTTAAAGAAAATGAAGAAAAACCCGCCAAGGAGAAGTCATTTCGCGGTGTTAGAAGGCGGCCGTGGGGGAAATTCGCGGCGGAGATAAGAGATTCTACTAGGAATGGTGTTAGGGTATGGTTAGGGACATTTGATAGTCCAGAAGCAGCTGCTTTAGCTTATGATCAAGCCGCTTTTTCAATGCGGGGTGCATCAGCAATCTTGAATTTTCCCGTGGAAACAGTCCAGGAATCGTTACGTGACATGAAATGCCACGTAGACGAGGACTGTTCCCCTGTGGTGGCGCTAAAAAAGCGTCACTCAATGAGGAAGAGGAGCTTGAGTTCCAAGAAAAGCAATAGTAGTAGTAATAGTAAAGTTGTGAGGGAAGTAAAAATGGAGAATGTAAATGTTGTAGTTTTTGAAGATTTGGGTGCTGATTACTTGGAACAACTTTTGAGTAGTAGTAGTTCAAGTGATCATAGTAGTTGTAATGAAGCTTTTCTACCATGGTAAATCAAAGATTTACCCAAGTTTGTATTTATTTATTTATTATTATTTTTTTTTTTTGTTTATTCTCTTTTAGGGGTGGGGAAATAGGGGAATTCCATCTCTTTGTTCTTTCTCTATTGTATAAATTTTGGTGATGGTGGTATTTAATTTAAGGATTTTAATTTGATATTGGTACTTGGCTGGTAACATAATGGATAATGTTTTTCTTCTAGGAGTAAAAAAACAACAACTTCACTATAAAGTATTTACATGAAAGGTAATTTTATTTTAAATTTATAAAAGACAATAAAGGAATTTGGGGCACTTTATAAAATATCAATTGATCTCATATAGGCAATACACTTATAGTTCTTCTTACGTACTTTGAAAAGAGTTGTCTAATGTGCATGTGTATAAAGTTTTTTCGTCACCGATTAATTAAGTAGATCGAATATATACTGACAACGTAAAGATAAATTCGTATAAAACGTGTCAAATTTTCTATAGTGAAAATAGATTGAGTTTCTTGTGTATCACATTTTCAACATCTACATTTCTTTGCTACATGTCAATCCAAAGTGCAAACCTAACTTGAATAAGACATTTTTGAACTATTCCAACATAAAGAATTTGACTTTTGATTTCATCGAGTTAGAAGAAGAAATAAGGAAGTATGCAATAAGCATAGATTTGACAAAATAAGAATTAGCAAGTGGGCATAACTTCTTTTTCTAAAGAGGGGAAACCCGTAACCGCTACAATCTCTGTCACAGCCTCTGTTCTTCGGCTCCCTATATCTTTTGCTCCACATAAATGGTATACTATTTTGGTCCATTCTAAAATATAAAATAAAATAAAAACAAAGAATATTTTATGGGTCTTAGATGTTAGGTAGAACCAAAAAGCTATACCAGCTACCATATCCTATTTTTTTGTAAAAGGTATAGGTGATCTAAAAGGTCAAATCGCACTTAGGTAAAAATGTGAATAATCCAATCTAAGCACATAGATCAACATTTTATTGTTTATCCTTTGTATTATTTTAAATAAAGAATTAGGGGATTAATTTTATAATTTACAGCAATAAGGCCCTGATTCATGAGTTTAGTTTTTTCATGCTCTACTCTTAAGTTTGCTCATTGGTTAAGTGAGTGACATCTTCTTGAGCTTATTCCACATCAAATATATTTGTATTAGTAATTTCAAGAAAAAAATATATTCCAATGTTAATATCACGAGTTTGGATAATCAAACATGAATTATTATTTATAATAAAATTATCACTACTAGAAATTAAATTTAAAACCGACCGATATCGATTGATAATTGGCAAAAGCCGATCGAAAAGCGATCGATTCATAATGGTTGAAAATCATTAGGTCTGACAAGCCAACCGACCGGCTTCGGCTGATGACAACCTATCGATTTTGGTTGGTCATATCGACTCAAAAGAAAAAGGATGACCGCAAAAGTCGATACACTTCGATCGATTTATATAAATTATGTAATTAAAAGATGCATCATCTGGGAAACGAACTGGGTTTATACTAAAGCAGGATACTATTCTACCACAATATCATTGATTCTTTTGATTTAAGACTTTCTTTTATTTTATTTATATCTTTTAATCGCATTTTTTGCGCGAAAATAACCAATCGATTTCGGTCAGCTTTGTGAAAAAAAGAATTATCGATCGATATTGGTTGGTTCTTTAAAAATGCAATGACCCGAGATAATCAATCGATTTCAGTCGATTTTCTGAATATTAATTTTAATTTATTTAAATGGTAAACCAATAGAAGCTGATGAGTTTCTTGAAAAATATATTATCCGGGACGCAAAAACAATTTTCTGCATTTTGGCACAAAAGAAAAAAAAAAGATAAAGGAAACGATCGAATTCTGTCGGGTTAGTAAAAAAATTAAAAAAAAATATATTTTCAAAAATCTTACCGACTTTGGTCGGTTTTAGGTATGTTTGACGATTTTGACCGAATTTTTAGTACTAGAGCATAGTGAACATGAATTCAATCATAAACGATGATTATTAAAATTTGTTAAATTTATCATTTAATTTGTGCAATATTTTTTGCTAAATGACTTAAATATTTAAGTCATTTAGCAAAAATATTTTCTTTTCCCCCCTTCAAATAGATATATGGAGTTACTTCTAGAAACATCTAGGAAGAGTAGCACTCCACGTAGGGGTTGGAGTTGCAATTTGCAAGTTGATAGAATCATCAAAGATTTTATTAAATTTATCACGTGATTATAAAGAACAAAAAGGAGAAAATCTTATTCTTTGTCCAAATTCATTCAAATTCAAAATTCTCATTCTGTCACTATCCTTAAAGTTAATTATTATAAATAAAATCGAAAAAGGGCAAGTCACATACAGTTTTTATCCTATTTCCTATGGACATTAACATATTAAAATAATCGAATCTAAAAAGGGGTTAACTGAACTTAGTCACATTTTTTTGGGACATCAAGATCTTTCTGCTAACACACTAAGGATTAAGTTACTGAGTATAATTGTTGTTGACTAACTAATATTTCTCCTTTATCTTTTGTAGCATGCATTATAATATTAATGAATAACAATAAAATACTGCGATAACATGACATTGAAATATCCAATTATTTTATGTTTTGGGGTGAAGTGCAGAACCCCTTAATCTTATCCTGAATTAGCTTGTACTAGTAATTAATTTGAGTGCTAATCTTTTGGTTGCAAAAAGCCACTTGGAGAAAAATATGTATTTCCACTTGCCACAAATATTTGCTTGAACTAAAACTACTTATTCATTACTTGGGCCGTTATTGGGCCTAATGTATGCTAACCTTTAGGGCAAAAATATAAAATTTATCGGACGATCGAAATTAATTGCATTTTGACCAAAATATGAATATGTTTTACATATATTGCACTTATATATAACAAATATATAATTTTCCCGACTTTCATTTCTGAGAGCGGCTAAAAGAAGAGACTTTTTCGTTCCTATACCATATAGGAATACTATATTACTAAATATGTTCATGATTTGAAATTTACCGGCCCTGTTAATAGTTTTTTTACAAAACAGATACAATGCATTAAATACAGAATCTTAGTAGATATAATCTTCCTATTTAGGCGCTAAAATTAAGGAAGTAAATATTCTTTCAGATATTTCATTAAATAAGGAATCATTGTAGTATTAAAATTCCTTATTTAGGTGCGCTAATATTGGGGAATTAAAGATTCTTTCAGAAATTTTCAAACGCAAATCACGTTGTATTAATTTTCGTCTCTTTNAAAGAAGGAAGGGAGAAGAGGAAGAAAGGGGATGGGAAAACGGCTGGTTACAAATGATGGGGAGAGAGAAACGTGGGATATATGGACACCTTTAATTAAGGAGTAAAAATCTTCCCATTAATTATACCCCTTTAATTAAGGAGTAAAAAACTGCCCATTAATTATAACCCTAAATTAATTATGGTATAAATTTGGTAATTTGGTATACTAAATATAATTAAATCAAACCTTAAACATGGAGGGTGATAAGGTTTCATATATGGTATAGGAATGTAAAAATTTCCTAAAAGAATACATTACTCCTACTGGATGTAATGCTGCCACTTCCGGGTTTTTCTCTTTTCTTTTCCAATTTTTCCACTACAAGCAATTGGTCACTTGGCTGGCTTTCTTCTCAGCACC
This sequence comes from Nicotiana undulata, assembly GCA_005239495.1. NCBI lineage: Eukaryota > Viridiplantae > Streptophyta > Magnoliopsida > Solanales > Solanaceae > Nicotiana > Nicotiana undulata. The sequence continues at coordinate 27,668 of ML288819.1, forward strand.
ATTCGTCACCCACCTACAACTATCACTTCCACCAAATCGATAAAGGAAATTTACCTCCTATATCAAATGAATACTCCCTATTTATTATAGACCAAAATTATTTTATAATATTATTTTTTATAGCTACCTTTTATATTTTATAGCAAAATAAGTATTTATGGTATATACTACCATTGAGGCATGAAATACGCTGTTTATGTTTTTCCTCTCTCTTAGACAGCTGGACATACCTATTTTTAAGGTGATTTCTGTTACTGTATTCATGAATACATGACGCGAATACATGTGAATACATGCGCGTAAAGCTGGACTGCCCTGATTTTAGGCGCTTTTACTGTTGTATTCATGGATACAATTGTGCGAATACATGTGAATATATGCGCGTACAGGACTGCCTGATTTTAGGCGCTTTTTGTTGCTGTATTCATGAATACATGGCGTGAATACATGCACGTACAAGTGGACTACCCTGATTTAGGCATTTTTTACTGATGTATTCATGAATACAGTAGCGCGAATACATGTTAATGCATGCGCGTACAGATGAACTGCCTTGATATTAGGTGCTTTTTGATTTATTCATGAATACATAGCGCGAACACATGCGCATACAACTGGACTAACCTGATTTTAGGCGCTTTTTGCTGTTGTATTCATGAATATAGCAGCGAATGCAGTCAATACACTGCCATAACAACTAAATAGTAGCTATAGGAAATACTTATGTATATGGTAGCTATAGAAAGTTAATAATATTAAGATTAATTATTATTCTTCATTAGTCCATGTAATTTGCCTAGCATTGTTAGCTTACACTAATCAGTTAGTTAGTTAGTGGTTAAGCCTAGTTAGTTGACAGCTGTCGTTGGGTGTAGTGTAATTAGTTAGTTAGTTTAGTGAGTTTTTGCTCTTGTATATAGTGGAAGGTGTTCCACTTATTTTGATCAATTGAAAAGTGATGGAGTAAGGTTTTCTTCTCCTCTTCCAGAATGTTCTCTCGCATGCCTTCTCCTTCTTCCTCTTCGAACACAATTGAGCTCACAACATCGAGCTTCCGCCATTGATGTAGCTTCACTCGAAGCTAGCTTGGAGTCGAGGTTACTGTTCTATTTCTGAATTTAACATGGTATCAGAGCCTACAGTTAGGAATCTCAATTCATTCTCCTAAATTTGTTAAATCTAGATTCATCTTTCTCGATTTTGTTTCGATCAGTCACATGCAAACTCTGTTCTTATCATCTTCAACTCATATCTCTTAGACTTATCTATCAGAACCTTAGATCAGTAGTTAGAATCGTTTGTTGATTAATTGATGAGTTCTTCACTTTGTGAGAGATGGCTACTGCCGGAGACGATGAACAATCCACACCGACCATGGATGAATCTCCTAATCAACCAATTGTTGACACTAGTAGTCCTTTGTACATGCATCCCTATGATAATCCGGGAATAACACTAGTTCCTGTTCCATTTGATGGATTTGGCTATCGATCATGGAGAAGAGGTGTAATGAGATCCCTATCGGTGAAAAATAAGCTAGAATTAATCAATGGTGAGCGTAGAAGACCAGATCCAGATTCCCCAAACTATCTATTGTGGGAGAGATGTGATGATATGGTGACTTCATGGATTTTGAACTCTTTGGCAAAAGATATTGCGGATAGTGTTGAGTATGTGACAAATGCAGTCGAGCTGTGGAAAGAAATTGAGGATCGATACGATCAAACAAATGGAACAAAACTCTATCAAATTCAAAAGGAGATTAATGATATGTCACAAGGAGCCCTTGACATTACTGGTTATTATACAAAAATGAAGAAGCTGTGGGAAGAACTTAATACTCTGGTTGCTAAGTCACACTGCACTTGCAATTGCACATGTGGTGATAAGTTTAGCATGCATAAAGCAGAACAGGACATGAGGTTAATACAGTTCCTTATGGGACTAAATGAGACCTACATGTGGTTCGAGACAGTATTCTCATGATGAATCCTCTTCCCACAATTGCACATGCCTTTTCACTGCTGATCCAAGAGTAAAGACAAAGGGAGATCAAGCCACATAAACACTTGATTATTGGGTCATCAACCCTAAGTGTTAACACAAACATGACAACATTGTTCAAGACAAACTACTCTCATAATAACTCTCATAACTATAGGAACAAACCCTATTGTAACTATTGCAAGAGGCCAGGTCATACAAAAGAGAAGTGCTATAAGCTTCATGGTTACTGTCGCGCCCCCTTTTTTCCTCTTTTCAGCGGAAGTCAGGGTTTCGACATTCTTTGGGACAACTCATTTTATTTTGGAAAATGGGTATAGAAATTGAAGAGTCGCCACCTAACGGATTTGAGGTGCATTAGGGCACCTAATGCAAGTAACCCAGATAACCGATTTGTGTTACCAGGGATTGGGTAAGGGCTTGAAATTACCTTGAGAGGAAGGTGTTAGGCACCCCTCGAGGTCCACAACGGTGGGTCCCGACCATACTCATTTTGTGAATCAGTCATTAAGTAAATAAAACAGTCTAAGCACACATATGGATTAAACAAGAATAAGGGAGGTCCTAGGTTTATTAGCCTATAGGATCACATCTGTGCAATACCCGGTAAACTTTCCTCAATGAGAGGCGTTACATGTGGCATTAGCGCACAGGTCATCATATCCTTTACTACCCAATTACCCCTCCTAGTGGTTATATAAGCGATTCTAATTAAACGTACTTTATGCGTGCATTACCCGTCCTTTCCTTATGGCCCTAGAGGCGTTTAGGACCTCTAATTTAGGCAGTTCTAAACTCTTCTAAGACACTTAAAAGGAGAAAATCTAGGCGACAATTAAAAACAAGTAGGACATTCAAGTAAAGGAATAATTAAGGGGGCTCACATTTACCTCCTCAAATAAGCAGACAATAACACGTCTCAAACATCAAGATTTCAGATATTTCAAAAGGTCCTAGAGCAGGATATCTATGTGAGCAAACATAATATATGCAACATTGTGTTAAGACGAGGCAATAGAGACCTAATTAGTTTGCCTACTGATTTTAGGGCTTGCTGAATTTGGGAAATTCACAATTAATTAAACAAAGCACATTTTTACAATTTGCAACATTTTAATTACCTACAGGCTTGCCTAGGCGTGGATCTGAGATGTCCTATAACATGATATCTAATTGTTAACCAGAGTCCTATTAAACCATTAAACGATTTTTAAACAAGCAGTTCGTTCATTATGTCCTACAAGCATGCTGTCTAGGTGCTGAACATTACAAGACAAATTTTATATACTTATTTTATAAACATGATATCTAGGTGTTGGGACCACATTTAAACTTACTCTTAGAGACATGGTAGTTGCTGATTTTATTCGATGTAGGCGTGGTATTAAAGTGAATGCAATAGAAGTCCTAAAGCATGGTTTCTAATGCACATAAGAGAATAAACGTGATTATTAGGCATAGTTGATAGCAACCTAATAACAGGATTTCTAAACAGACATGAGCTATGCAGAAGTTAGAAAGCAGAATTTTAGAACAAATGATATAATGTACCTATAAACATGTTTTCTAGTATGCCAAACAATCCTAAGAGCATAGTTTCTAATGCAAGCAAATAGTCATAATAATCCTAAGAACATGATTTCTAATGCAAGCAACTAATCATAATAATCCTAAGGGCATGATTTCTATCCGGTTTCCCCACAAAAATCATATGAAAATCCCTCCCTTTTTACTAATATCCCGAATATCTATTTACAAGAATTATTATTACAGATCATAAACGAATTGCACAAATAAATAATGCTATACTATAGGGAGCTTGAATAGAGGCCCAAAGTGAACCTAGAAGAACCAGGCCTTAAAACAGTCCAAAGTATCATATCTCATATTGTCCAAGAGAGGGTATCCTGGTGTGTCAAAGTTTCCAAGAGCCTCAGGGACCCCGGGCAATGCTCACACCAAGACCTTTTTAAAGAGGAGTAATCTTTGTGCAGCGTGGAAGGGCCAGCCCTAGTGTGACAGAGTTCGGAGGAATTTCATGGATTCCTAGGCAGTACACACACTGGAGGGGCAGAATCTTAAGTATTCTAAGAGAAGGAGTGAGAGTGCTTGACAGAGTAGGAATAACTTTAGGAAACCAGACTAGAAGTAGAATAGTTTAAAAGTGAAAATACTTTAGGAATGGAAATAGTTTTAGAAGTGAAACATTTAGGAGTGAAAATAGTTTAGAAGTGAAAATATTCCAGGAGTGAAAACAGTTTAGAAATATTCCAAAAAGGTTCAACAAACAACAACAAGTAGGGAACAGAGTCACAAGGCTTCACACAAGGCTTCATATTTCCCAGATTCAACTCAGTTTGTTAATTAACTCTAGGAGAGGACAAGCAATTTTACAGAAAGGGGATCAGAGGTTGGGAACTCAGGAAGCTTAAGTCAGAAACACATAAAACAGGATGAGAGTGAGAGGAAGGGGTTGATTGACATTCTACAACAACCAAATTCACAGCATTCATTAGAACATAAACTAGTAATTTAGAGTCTTAACAGGAAATACATAAGTCTATCAGTCATACTTGATGCTAAAGTAGTTATGTTAACTAGCAGCAATAGACAATAAAACATAGAGAATAAGTGTAGGAATGGTCATGCTGAGGACAGGGGTTTGACTACACAGAATTAGTCATGCCAATTGAAGTCAATAAGATAAAATAGGAGTCTGAGACACAAAGTAAGCATGTTGGTTGAAGGAAGTAAACAAGACAAATGGAAGTACTCAAACTGAAGTAAACATGCTGATTAAAGCAATAAACAAGGAAGAGTGAAACTTAAACATGTTGATCAAAGCAGTAAACAGAGTTAACTATGCAGTAGTTACACTAGTAAAGAAGAGACATAGTCTTAGCAGAAGTAAAGCAACAAGGAGCACACAGATTTGAACTTCATAATGACATTAGTCATAGGAACATACCAGTTAAGGAAGCAAAATAGAAGGTAAAGTAGGCAGAATTCAACAGTCTAGCCTTGGCTTTCAGCCGGCTAAACAAGCAATGAACACAAGTAGCAGAGAGAGAGAGATGCGAGTAAAGTTTATGTGTGTGTGTGTGTGTGTGTTTGAACTGTTGTTCGTGTTTGAAGAGGCAGAATGGGAGTGCATATATGGCACTTAGGGATTAAAACAAATAAGGTAAAGGAAATCACAGTTCAATTAATTAGAATCAATCAACCAATTATGAAATCAATTCCAATAGAGGAATCCGGAAGAGACCCCTTTAATTGGGGAGAGTCAGTTAACGGTCAGAACTAGGGTTCAACTTAAGGTAATAAATCAAGACCATACCATATAAGGAGTCAATCAAATCCCCAAACGACTGATAACTAATTAATGTAAGTATAATTAGTCAAAATAGGGAAACAAGTAAAAATTCCGGAAAATACTGATTTTAACAAGAAATAATTATTCAAATTCCCTAAATAGAAATCAATCAAGTAAAATATCACAGAATACTGGATTTAACAGGAAAACTGGTTCGAATCCTTAATAGAAATCAATTAAGCAAAAATCCCAAAGAATACTGGATTTAACAGGAAAATCATTCAAATCCCTAAATAGAATTAGTTAATAAGACTGGTCCACAGAAATAAACATAATAACGGAAAAAAATTGAATAAATTAATAGAACAAACAGAAATATCTAGGGTTGAAGCATATACATAAGAATCAGTCAAGATAGTGAAGAACACTTAGTTTGAACACTGAAAAGTTAGAAAAACCTTTGAAGAAAGTCTGAGACGAACCCTAATTTCAGAAAGAGTGAATAAAATCGAAGCAATTAACTAAAACAAAAGATTTTCAAAGGAAAACACCTGATAATACTCGAATCATTTCAGATCTACAAAGATCTAAACAGATTCGAAGACTAGTGAAACTAGGGTTTTCAGAAACAGTAGAGATGAAGAGACTCAGTCAAAAACCCATGGATTCATACTAAAAACAAGAGGAAATCTATACTCACAAACGAGAATGGCCTTAGACAGGCCAGTAAACAAGTCCCAGGAGAGAACAGGTTGAATCTCCATGAGATTTTCTCATGAATCCATGTAATCAAACAACCAGGAAGCATAAACGGTTGGTAATGGTTGGAAAATAGGGGTGGGCATAAAATCCGAAAAACCGAATTCTGAACCGAACCGAATTAATTCGGTATTTC